>MU223836.1:701266-746786 GCA_018584345.1 Thuja plicata | reverse complement strand
ATCATATTTGGAGGCAATGATATGCTATGCAAATCATTTGCAAATGAAATGAGAAAAGAGTTTGAGATGTCTATGTTTGGAGAGATCAAGTTATTTCTTGGTCTATAGATCATGCAACAAGATGAAGGTATTTTCATTACTCAATCCAAATACATCAAGGAAGTGCTGAAAATATTCAAAATGGAAGATTCCAAACTAGTTGGAACACCGATGGAAACTGGATGTAAGCTGACAAAGGAGGAAAAGTCATCAGAGGTAAATTAGTCTTTGTATGTTGTACATACTAGACCAGATATTGCACATGCAGCAGGAATAGTTGCAAGATTTTCTGCTAATCCCAGGGAATCACATATGAATGCTATGAAAATAATCCTAATATATCTGAAGAATACTGAGGAATATGGCTTATGGTATAGAAGAGAAGGAAAATTTGAACTTAAGGTCTTTACCGACACTGATTAGGCTAGAAATATTGATGACTGAAAGAGCACAACTAGAGGAGCATTCTTTATGGGTGACAGACTTGTCACATGGATCAGCGAGAAGAAAGGATGCATCTCTCAATCTATTGCTGAAGCAGAGTATGTTGCTGCTACTGCAAACTGCTCAAATATTGCATAGATCAAATAGTTACTGGAAGGTATGCATATGAAATTTCTTAAATCGGTAATTATCTATTGTGATAATACAAGTGAAATAAACATTTACAAGAATCTAGTCATGCATGCTAAGACAAAGCATATTGCCACCAAGTATCATTATTTAAGAGAACAAGTTCAAGCAAAGGAGGTGATACTTGAGTATGTGCAATCAAAGGAACAATTAGTCAATATCTTCACCAAGCCAATGCCCAAGGATGCATTTGAGTACTTGAGAAAGAGACTAGGGGTTAGACCCTTGTCTACTGGTCAGTAAAATGACTAGAAGGTTGCATCAACCTACATATTATCATAATATCATTCATGTTGATGCAAGCAAAGAGATGGACTTCAAAGATAAATCTATACACAACAAGGTATTTATCTACTCCGAACACCAGAGTTGTTGTATTACTGATGGATTGGGAAATTCAAGGAATATATTATGGATAAAAAGGATTTGTTTGGCATTACTGTCAAAAATATTTGTTTGGCATCGTTGTCAAAGGGAGAGATTATATCCATTATCACATCAAGGAGAGATTATATTCATGAGAGAGATTATACATTAGGGAGAGATTATATCCATCACATTATCCAGAGGGAGAGATGTAACCAGAAAGGGAGAGTACATACAAAGGAAGAGAATTGCTAACAAAAGACATCAAATGAAAAGAGAACAGTGAAAGGGAGAGAGTTTGACATAGGAAAAGAACACATCACATTAGACAAAGAAAGATTCTACATCTATCCAGTAAAGGGATTGAAGACAGAGAGAAAGCTGCAAGAATCAAATCTAAGTTATATGAACTTACCGAGGACCAGATATTTGTATCGGTTATAGTACATAAGATTGGTAGTTTGATGGACTTCAACTGTATTAGTAATAATATAGTGTGATAATGTAGTGTGTTGCCATAAATGCCAAAGGGAGAGATTGATGAACTATAACTCATTGAATGTTTGAAGATGTTAAGTTGATGATCATGCAAGGCATTAAATTAGTTAATGTATTGTATTTTCATTGATGTCAACTTTATATAATCTATATGTTCATGGACATACTGCCAAAGACTTCAAAGAACCAATGAATTAAAGGCTATGCTATCGATAATGCATATAAGTCAAGTATTCACAAAGTGACTGTATACACTAACAGAGTGCACACTGACAAACAAAGTAAAAGAGAAAAGTCACAGTGTTACCCAAAAAGAAAATGCACAACATTATTGATGAGAAAAGTCACAGTGTTTCCCGACGAGAAAAGCACAGAGTAACCTGATGGACAGAATTACAGTGTTTCCTGACAGAAAGAGATCCTAAAGATAACTGAATTTGCATTGATAAAATAGTTAGTTATCATCGATGACTAATTGAAGTATTGACCGACAGAACAAAGAGTTAAGAAATGACAAAATGCTTAGCTGTCAAGAGATAAAAATAGACTTAACTAATACTTATCATTATTTTCATCGACAAGATAAAGCCAAAGATAAGTAAAGGATTTAGATCTAATTTTTCCAGTTGGCAAGAAGATCTCTATAAGATAAAAGTAGAGTTTTTCTTTAAATCTAATTGGCAAGAATTGTGGATCATGCCAAGATCAAGAAATGGTGAATCGTGTCTATAAAGAAGACAACCTAATTCATTACGAATGTGTGGTGAAGGGGAGTGACAAGAGAATAGATGCTAAAGAGATTTTGAAGGAGAAGAAAGTCTTCATTCAGACTAATTAATCAATCTGAGGAAAGAGATAAATTCTGCAGACATCGACGGACAAAGATATAGCATCATAGAGTAGAACAGTGTGGAGCAAAGGTATTGAATTGATAATATTGATCAGAAAGGTAATGTACTTACAATAGATCTAAAAATCTTCAATTCAAGTTGTATGTGTGAATAGATCACTTTACTCTTTCAGTTTAACCATTGAAGCATCAAGTCTCTTAACTGAGCACGACTTAAAGTCTTTTTTAATTGAGATAAATCCCAAGGAATATCAAAAATTTTGATCATACAAAGTATCATTGGATATGCCTGATACCTATTGACAAGCCAAGTGAGTGTTTGATCAAGGATGGTAGCATTAGATGTCAGATACTAAGTGAAAAACTATCTTTTAAATCCTCTAACAAGGTCACACCTAATAGTGTGTTTGTAAACTTTAACAGGGTTGGCTCTTAACCGAGCTCACTTCAGAAGAGTGAAAAATTGGGGTACCGGTCGCAGTGGTTTTTCCCTTAACAGGGTTTCCACGTTAAAAATCTATGTGTTATGTGTCTATGAGTCATTACTTTATTATTTTGCATTTCACTAAGTAAACCTGGATTGATCGGTATACACTAGTTATTTATTGTGTTTCGGTAAATAGAAAGACTGCTTATCGGTAAACATACAGAAGAAGGTTTTACAAAGCATTCCGACAATTAGAAATTTGATATAATTATTTCAAGGAATTCATCTTATAGGAATGAAGATAACTATAGGTATAATTTGTGGTACTAAGTTTGAAGGGTTAATTTAAGGATTAATTTTTGCACTGACATATCAAAAAGTCTACCATAGCAAATCCCCATTACAAGATTGTCACCTTGTAACATTAAATACAAGTGTTCACTGTCTAAGAAGTCATCACCTCTTAAAAATGTGCATAGGATGGGTGGACCCATAAGTCATGGGGTCACACACATGACATCCACCTTGAATTATCTTAGAGGGTGAATCCACCATGGCTCATCCCAAAGGGTGGAAACAAGGGCTTTCACCTTAGACTTCTCTCTCAAAGAGAAGAATGCAATAATATACAAAATAATAGATCACAGATGTTGAAACTCCTTTTCATCTAAGGCTTCATTCTCCAACATACCAAGTTTATCTTGAAAGTATACAACCTTCTCCCTAGCAAGAGACTTGGTGAGAATATCAACCATTTGTTCTGTAGTGATAATGTACCTTGAATAGCATACTTATGCACTATATCTCTTATATAGTTTGCATCACTCTTGGTGAACCCCAAGTTATGTAGGAGTTAACATAAAGGAATTTCATCCAGCACACATGGGACTCAATCTCATGATCATAGTCCTCTGACTGCAAAAAACCATCTTTATTGTTGCCTCCCTCTAAACCAATATGACCAAATTCCTTGGAGATTAGAATGAATCAGATCCTCTAGATGATCCCTTTAAATTTAAAGGTCTTGCAACTATTGGAATTAGATGATGTGCCTAGTGACTGAGAGGGGGGTGAATCATGAACCAATAAAACTTAATCCTTTTAATCCACAATTAGATTAACTTATTTGTTTATATGCATATAACTTGAAAGTAAAGAATCATAAAGAACACATAACACAATATTTGGTTACCCAGAAACCTTCCAAAAGAAAGTAAAACTAGGGTGGGGATGATACCCAAAATATTTAGTATTGCAGTATAAATTTAGCCTATTAGAGCTTAAAATGACCACTTCTAATGGCCTACCCTGTTAGGAGCATAGAAAGGACTGTTAGGTCCACCTTGTTAAAGGATTTTGCTGATCCTATACAATAAGTAATGCAACTCAATTAAGAGATTTAAATAAAGGAGTGTTAGGTCAACCTTGTTAAAGGATTCTTCTGATCCACCTATGAGAATGAACCATTTGATGATCTACTTTGTGCAACTGTGATTGTTGAATAAGATCCTTTGAATATGACTAATCACCTGAATGTGATAGATGAGACTCTACTGTGCTGAATAATTCTGCACTTAAATCAAACTATCATTCACATGTCTTATGCATACATAATCATATTCCTTAATCATTCATATTCTACATATTGGATAAAACAAACTATATTTCATATATATCTTTATCCAACAAATAACTCTGTAAGTCAACTTGCAATAAACAAAATTATATTTAATAATATATGCAAAGTCCGCTTCAAACTGTCACTCGGGTCCAAAAGACTACTCGGGTGATAAATTGTCACTCGGGTGATGTTGAACACTTGGGCGATGCTGAACACTCAGGTGATGTTGTACACTTGGGTGATGCTGAACACTCAGCCAATGCTGAACACTCAGGTGACACTATATACTCGGGCAACACTGAATGACTAAGTGTTTTGACACTAATTAACAATATGTCTTTCCATAAGGTCTACAATCTCCCCCTTTGGCATTAGTGACAAACACTTATCATTGAATTATGTATTTGATATGTCAAAACTCCCCATTTCTGTCTGCTCGGGTTCTCACACTGCCTCTACTGCTCGGGTCCAACTGACTTTATTTTTGTATTTTTCAAAAATATATATATTCACTGTACATGTGTTCTCTTTATTACAATATAATGATATTTCCCCCTTGTTTTTTATAGGAATTCCAAAAAGTGATATCTACAATGTTATCTCGAAGTAGGATAGGAAATCACTATGTACCTTCAAAATTTGAGACAGAGTGTTGTCCCAATTGTCATGTAGCACCTTCATGATGTGCAATTCAACTTGTAGCTCTGCAGACAACTCTATCATTAGCTCGACAACTGAGAAGTTGTTTTCATGAATGAGTGTCTTAGCATGTGTTATGTGTTTCTGCATTCCATCCATGTGTGGTAGAAGTTGGCTCTGGATTGTTGTAAGAGATTCTCTAGTCCTTGCTTCTTCTCTCAACACTTTAGCCTGTATATCAGTAAGATACTTTATTTTCATGAAGTTAGCAGAACTGGTGCTCGGGCTAAGTGCTAACTGCCTTGCACTTTCCTTCATGTCTACATCAATCTTTACTAACTTGTTCTTGATTTCCATAGTAAATTTAGAGGAGCCACTAAACTTTACAAATAGTGCTACCACATTTTTCATAGTGGTTTCTAGAGTGCTGATGATCTTTGTAAGATGCACCTAGTCAATTGCAATCTTCTTTGCAATGTTCTCTAGAACCTTGTTCTCAAATTTCTTCTCTGTCTTCTCAAGTAACTTCTCCTGACCATTCATATCTATGTTGAACTTGTGGACAATGTCAACAAGTTGTTCCATTATTGAGTCACTCTCATTGACTTCAATCTGCAATGCATCTACAAATATGCCTTTAACATCTTCAAGTACTTTATTCCTTTGTCTTTCCTTTCGGAGCTTTTGTTGTGTGGCTCTTTTCTTCCACAGTTCTCCCAAAATATCCATTTTCTCTACAGATAGGTTGGATAGATCCCAATTAGGAATCACAATTTATTTATCTAGATCTATCTCATCAATAATTACTGCCTTTGACTTAGGACTCAGTGAAGGAAAAATTTCCTTACCTTTACCTACCTCATCCTTTGCTTTAGTATTCAATCCAATTAGGTCATTGACCTTTACAGTACAAATTCTTAGATCAATATTAGCAGTAGAAATATCTACCTTGCCTTTTTGTGACTTAGGTGTGCATGACTCATTAGTAAGAGGAGCTTGTTGCTTGGTCTTTGTTTGTTCAGATGTAGATTTTGCAACCTTGTCTTTGCTTGGAGTTACTATATTGTGTATAGGAGATTATGGTAATGATGTCATTACCTCAACTGCAATCTTCTCTACATTGGAATCTTCAATATTCTATACCTTGGGTAGAGTATCATCATTTCCTTGTGTTGGAGGGTTTGTACTCGGTACTTGTTCCTTCACATTGCCTTCTGCTATCTCAAATATTTATTTCCACACTAGTGTGGCACACTGAGCTACATCCTCTATGTTCTTGTTCAAAGCTTGAAATGCCCTGAATCTGGGGGTGTGATTATTCTCATATTTTCTCAAGGCCTCTTTTACTTCTTTGCCTTTCATTGCAGGCATGACCTACTTCAATGTCTCTTCCCTTATATCTTTTTCAATTTGTACTACATTCTTCCAGGGAATAGATACTGCCTTAAATAAGTCTTCAGTCATATAACTCTTCAACTCGGAAGGGTCATATTTCCACTTTTCCATCTTCTCCACCACTTCTTGCTCAATCTTCTTCTTTTCTTCTTCTGACCTAGAAGAATAATTTAGTGACTTCAAAGAACTCATGGCTCTTCCTTCTTTAAGGTCTTTAATATTCTGATCAAGTGTGGGTGTTAGTTTAGTGAAGACCACAGTATCTTCTTCATCATCAACCTCATCATCACTTAGTATAAGTTTTCTCCTTGATCTCCTCAAGGTGACAATAGGAGTAGTGCCTTTTTCCTTTTTCTATCTAGGTGTTGTCTTCCTCTTCTTCTGTGGAGGTTTAACATCAATTTCTTCCTTTTCAGATTCAACAACCTCTAACTTGACGGTATCCTTTGTTTTAACTGTGTCCTCTTTACTCTCAGAGATGGTAGGAGAGTTGGGGGTCTTTCCATACTTATTCTTGAATGTATCAAGTCTCTTTCTTCCTCTTTTCAATATCTTAGGAATCTCAATCTCCAAATATATCCTACTCTTTTATTCCTCATATGTTCCAAAGTAAGGTACCTTTGGATTGACAGGTTCATTCACAAGAGCCTCTATGATATCTTTTGTGTCATCATTGTTAACTTCATATGGCAGGGGTTGTACCCATGCAACCCTAGGCTTTACTACTTGTATATACACTTTATCACAATCAACTAGAAAATAGATTTCATCTTTGTACTTCTCAAATAGTTGTTTGGGAATTCTATATCTACTCTGCATCTTTAGTTTTAAACTCTCAAAGTATCCATCCATAATGCTATCAAATTTATCTCCCATCTCAACTATGAATTTATTAATTTAATGGATAATTGGTTTATCCTTCTTCCGTGCTACTATTCCTTTAGAGGGAAAGAAATTCTCAACATAAAAGAGTGTGCATATTATAAGAGAACCAAACTTACATGAATTGGTTTTGGATACTTGAATGTTCTCCATATTCTTTCTCAACTAAGTGAGTTGCAATTCTGCTAGGTTGAATACCAGATTTTTCTTTACTACTTTGTATGATAGGTCAACAGCTTCACATGCAACACTTTTGGGTCTTCTCGAGCTATATATCTTGTGGGCTATCACATGAATTACAAATTTCATCTCCATATAAGTTACTTCATTGAGTCTCATGCCTCTGCCATCCCACTTGACAAGAGTTAACTCAGCTAGTTCATCCCTGGTTAGGGTTTTTGTAGCTTTTGGCTTGTCTAGCATAGGGAACCTGGGGACACAGTGAATTATCTACTTAGTGATCTTCACAGGATGATCTAACCATAGTTTTGTGTTGTGACTCAGGTGTTTCTCCAAGATTCACTTGGAAGCTCAGGTGAAACTAACTTTCCAAATACCAATACTACCCGACTCAGCTCAGGTGAGATAGAGTGACTCGGGTGTAACTAACATTCTAACTCAGGTTGAACTAATATATGTCCTCATGCATCAATATGCAAATATGGATTGTATATCTTATCTCAAACTGATGTAGGATGGCTTGTATTGTACAGTTCCAGTCATCTCCTTACTTTCCTATTTAGTAATGATAGATCCACCCATCTCACTATTTAGGGTGTCATTAGATCCTTCATTGCTTTGATCTAAATTATTTGAGGATTTCCTTACCCATTTCTTTCTCATCTAAGTTCTGATTTTAGAGACTTTGGCTTTACCATTCTCAAAACTAGTATCAACTTTTTCTTTGTTCATATAGTTCTTTCTTAGATGACCAAGTTTCTTACACACATAACATCTCTTAGTAGGATCTTTTTTTCTGAAGTGATTCTTCATACAATTTGCACCAATGTGTCCATATTCACCATAGTGACAACATCTGTACCAAGTGTTGTAATTCCAACCAAAAACTGCCTTGGCTAATTGTTCAGTAGGATTCCATTTCTTAGTTCTGCACTTGGAAGATTTATGACTTTGTTTGTTACATTTGTATCATTTCCCTTCAAACTTAGGTTTCTCTTTGCATTCACTTCCTCTATGTCCATGCTCGTTGCAACTGTAGCATTTACCATTAAATTTTGACTTTCCATTGCTCCAACATTTATTTGATGTATGCCTTGTCTTACCACAATGATTGCATGTAGGTTTTTTGTTCCTTTGAGCTCCTTTCTATGAGGATTCACCTTGTTCAGTATAACCTAATTTGGTATGTCCATGATGTCTAAGTTATGTTTCCTAATCCATGCTAGTTTGTAAATTCATCATACTTTCATTTGTTTTCTTTTCAGTATTGAGATCATTCTGCAGTCTTTCATTTTTTGTCCTTAGATTGACAAATTCTTGTGTTGCATTGTTGATTTGACTTAACAAATCATCTTGTTGAAGTGACACATGTTGGATTTCACTTTCTTTTTCTCCTAATCTTGTACTCAACAATAATTTCTCTTCTTGTGCTCTATTTTTGTCATCTTCTTCCTTGTTCTTTAGTTCCATGACTTCACACATTCTGATTGAGTGAACTTCCTATTCTCTTTTTAATTTTCTGACTTCTTCATGTAAATTGAGATTCTTTGCAAGCAAGTCTTCAATGGCTGCATCAGCTTCTTCTGAGCTTTTGTATTTGCAAAATTCTTCAATTCTTTCTTCTATATAGTTCTTTTCATTCATCTGTACTGCTAATTCTTTTCTTTTCTTTAGGGAAAGAGAGAGTTTCTCCTTAAGTATTATGATATGATCCATGGCCACTTTAAGATCTATCTTTTCATTCTCAATGGCTTTCTCTAGTATGTATGTTTACATATCCTCTGATCTTTTTCTCAATCTATTAAACTTCTGATAAGAGAACCACCACTCTAATACCAATTTTTGGAATTATATGATGTGCCCAATGACTGAGAGGGGGGGATGAATCAGGAACCAGTAAAACTTAATCCTTTTAATCCACAATTAGATTAACTTATTTGTTTGTATGCATATAACTTGAAAGTAAAGAATTATACAGAACACATAACACAATATTTGGTTACCTAGAAACCTTCCAAAAGAAAGTAAAACTGGGGTGGGTATGATACCCACAAGATATAGTACTATAGTATAAATTTATCCTGTTAGAGCTCACAATGACCAGTTCTAATGGTCTACCATGTTAGGAGCATAGAAAGGACTGTTAGGTCCACCTTGTTAAAGGATTTTGTTGATCCACCTATGATAATGAACCAGTTGATGATCTACTCTGTGCAAATGTGATTGCTGAATAAGATCCTTTGAATATAACTGATCACCTGAATGTGATAGATGAGACTTTTCTATCCTCAATACTTCTACACTTAAATCAAACTGCCATTCGCACACCTTATGCATACATAATCATATTCATTAATCATTCATATTCTACATATTGGATAAAAAACTATCTTTCATATATATATTTATCCAAGAAATAACTCTATAAGTCAGCTTGCAATAAACAAAATTCTATTTAACAATATAGGCAAAGTCGGCTTCAAACTGTCACTCGGGTCCAAAAGACTACTCAGGTGATAAACTATCACTTGGGCGATGTTGAACACTTAGGTGATGCTGAACACTTTGGTGATAAACTATCACTCAAGCAATGTTGAACACTTAGGTGATGTTGAACACTCAACCGATGTTGTACACTCGGGTGATGCTGAACACTTGGGCGATGTTGAACACTCGGGCGACACTGTATACTTGGGCAACACTGAATGACTAAGTGTTTTGACACTAATTGACAATATGTCTTTCCATAAGGTCTATAACAACAATCTCCTAACCTCCTTTTCTAAGGTTGTTTTTATATGAACTATTAGACTCCCTCTGAATCTAATATCAACCTTTTGCTAGCAAGTCGTGTCTTTGTTATTTAGTCTGCATCAACCTCTTTTCTTGAATGCCCTTTGATCCAATAACTTATACATCTATCTAGGAATATCATGACCTAGATATATGCATAAAAGCCTTCTATCCCACATACATGGAACTACATCTTTTTAATTTCAATTCTTTGTCTTTTTTATAGGTTCTGGTCACTAGGGAAACCATCTTGATATGGGATGCCCTTCTAAATAAGATCCTTGAAGATCAATTTTGGTAGATCCTCTAGTAGCTCCCTTTGTTAAGAAAACATGCATGGCCCTAATAATGAAAATATCTTGCTCCAATAGACTCTCATCATCTGGTACATGATTGAAATTTTTTATCATAACTTTATTCGTACAAGTAGTTTCTCATACACAAATGTACTTGTCTGATTTCATAGTAGCATAAGTGAATGTAATAAACTATGGATTTATCCCTAGTATTGGAAACAACAAAAATTCATGATAATTTGGGCTTCCATCTGAAGCTCCAAGTACATGCATCAACCTCTTGACCTTCTCATCCAAGGTTGCTTCATATATATTGTTAGACTCCCTCTAAGTTTAATGTCAATCTTTAATTTGGTTTCAGACATCAAGTTCCTTCTTTCTTGAATGTAATTTATTGTGCTTCTGTCCTTTTATAATTGACCTCTACCACCTTATTTATATAAAAAAGGATAGTTCACCATGATATCCCATGACTATCTTCAGATGATTCCACAACTGGTCACAACACAGTTTGGTTCTTAGTGGTTATATTTCCTGGCAATCATGCAAACAAATAAATAACTCTGCCCACAACATCCTATTGACCCAACACAACTTCTTGTCAAAATATCACTTCCAACTTATCTACATATGATCCCCATGTGAATTCTGAATGAGATTCTTAATAACTGGGCTCTACCTCTCTCTGCATCTCACAAATTGTCATGGCATTTGTCTTGTTGACTTGTCGTAACCACTCGCTCAATGCATGTTTTAGGCATACAAGTCCAAAATGGTATTCAAACCCATTTCCATGTTGTTATATAATAAACCTAATTTTTATTGATAGGCTAGAATAACATATCCAAAAATATATAATCAAGGAGGATGTGTGTTGTCTTCTTGACACATCTTAGATTATTAACTCTCCTTTCGTCGGCTCTCAAGGGCACTCAAAAATATTAATCCCACTTAATCCATATATTAAAGGCACTATAAGTTCCTTTATATTTCATGATGTCAAGGATGACTTAGTATACTTTGCATTTACCTCAAAGTAGAGTTCACGATTCCAATGTTTTCAACATATATTCATCCTCTCATTGATAATGTAATTCCCTGTAATGTATGATCCCATTTTCACCTCAACTATAAATATATCCAATGATATCCTCATGTATTAAATGAATGAATGAAGGTGAATCACATATGGTTCATAGTCTTAAGAAAATAGGCATCATAAGATCAATAATCGACATGAAACGCTCACAAAAATTGAATTTTTAAGTAAGTGTTATACGGTTACACGTGAGGCTTCACAAAGCGACACAATCATGCCATATTATTAGGAGCTGAATAACCTTGATGTAAGCCCTCATCTTCATCTCAGAGTGGGAACATAACATTTTCAAAACTATCCTCTCAATCAGTCATTTTGAATATAATAATATATTTCCCCATCTATGGAACATGTGTTTGAGTAATACATTCTTATTATGGACCCTTCAAAGAAGATGCCAATCAAATCAGAATATTCTTAAATACCAATATCTCCTTGATCTGAAGAGAAGTGGAAAAAATCTGCACACATCCCACCCTTGTTCCAATGTGCATTTCCTTAGAATTAATGAGTGACCCCATCACTCTGTCCACTGGAATGACATACAACCGAGCCTCCACTAAGAAATGGTTCTATGCAAAAAAAAATATCTACCATCATTGAATTCATCACAGTTCCCTGCCACTTGGAATACATAAATTTCATTGATATTCATATTTAGAGTTTTGATAGTACAACTTCTCCATTGTGAACAATTGATCAAATCCTTGCAATTACAAAGAGAGACTCGATCGACATATATATTGGTGATACATCCTTAATAAGGAATCTGATTCAATATAATTCAAGAAGACCATACAAACATTGAATATATATGAATCAATCATCATTCCTAATTAGATCGTCATTGAAGGCTGCATAAATATATTAAGATTCGCCAACAATTCTAATCAGTGGTTTGACATCATCATGAAATCAATACTCAAGATCGACGATCACAATGAATAGATTGTATAACAACATCCTCTAGTTCAGGTTTGCAATCATTGATAATACTTATTCACATTATCTCAGATGTCGACTACATATAGAACTTGAAAACTAAACTGATATTCTAATTGACACATATTCATCCCCAGTTAGTCGGTCAACCATGTTTTCATAGTGGTTTTATTTTCTACACTTGCAGTCTAGCTCTGATACCATGTTGATTTTAGGATTGCTGCAAATGTAATAGCACTGCATGTGTTTTATATGGTATGTGTTTTTCAAATTCAACAATCTCTCTTTTATTTATATTGGGAAAGAGGCTAGGAGAGACGTGTCCCTTCATGGGACATTTCTATTCATGATAATATTATAATGTTTCATTAATCAATCATATATTAGAATAATATAAGTTTGCATAATTAATAATAATATATATAATATAGCACACACACACACACACACACACATATTATTAATCAATATCTAAGTATTATATGTACTCTAAATGATCATACGACTGAAGCTACAAACATTAAAAACCCCCCAAGGGTATTTTTCTATCTCAAAGTAAATATGCTCATGATCTTTTAGAAAAAAATAAGATGAATGATTTTGTTCATGTATCCATTCCATGTGAATTAGTAACTAAGTTAATGCTTGATATAAAAACTCCTTTAGTTGATGATACTTTGTATAGACAACTAGTTAGAAGTTTAAATTATCTAACCCTTACTCTACCTGATATTGCTTAGTGTAGGTTTAGTTTCTAAATTTATGTCTAAACCTTGGCAAACTCATTTCAAAGTTGCAAAAATAATTTTAAGGTATATCAAAGGCACTATTGATGTTGTTTTATGTTATGATACAAATTCTAATTTTACTTTAAAATTATTTACTGATTTGGATCAATGAGGAGATCCAAATGATGGTAAATCTACTTGTGGATATTGTTTCTTTGTTGGTTCAGGTGTCATAGCTTTGAAAATTAAAAAGGAACATTATATTTGTCTATGTTCCACTGAATCTAAATATAAAGGATGTACTAATTCCTCTAAAGAGTCTTTATGGATTAGAATATTACTTAAAGATTTGGGTCTACCTCAACAAGAGCCTACACCTTTGTATTGTGAAAACCAAAGTTCCATTGCCTTGGAAAATAATCCTATTTTTCATGCAAGGACAAAGAATATTTCTCTACAACATCACTTCATTAGAGAACAAGTTGAAAAAAAAGCAAGTGTCACTCATCTATTTCAAGGGAGGAGATCAAGTTGTTTATATTTTAACAAAACCTCTTTCTAAAGATAAGTTTCAATTTCATTGTAAAAATTTGGGGTTGATACCCATTGATGTAAACTCCCCAAGTAAATATTAAGGGGGAGGGGGTGTTAGAATATTTAATCTTTCCTTGGTTGTATTTATTTAATTTAGGATAAACCAAGGTATCCTACATGTATTTTGTCCTCTAGTACAAGTAGGAGGACATGTCATTTCTTTGTAATTCCTTTATTAAGGAAAATAATTTATCCTCCTTAAGAGGATGTTGCCACTTTGCACACACCTATTATGAATGGTGGCATTCATACATTTGTGAGTTACTTTGTAGCTCCTCTCCTCATCTTTATTTAAGAGATTCTCCTCTCTCTCATTTCAACATTATGATGTTATTGTAAATCTCTCTCTCTCTCTCTCTCAGGATTTGCCTCATTCATAATTTAGAAGGAGTTTTTATTTTCTTTTCCCCTTTCAAAACTTCTTGTCTCCTTGTCTTGGCTCTTTTGGTGATTGCTCCAAGTTTATGCATTTCTCATGGAAAGAATATTCTCTTCAATTAACTCTCTTGGATTATTTTTCATATCTTTTCTCCTAATTTTCCTTTCATTCATCACAACAAGCTGTTGATAGGATTTTCTAACCGGCTCCGCTAATAGAGGATAAAGTTGTCACTGGGTACCAAAGTACCGGCCAACTCCACCTGACCTCCAAGCATCTGGTAGTCGGGTCTCGACGATGCGGGGGAGATAAGTTGGGCAGGTGATTGTTGTGTGAGGGGATAGCTGGTTTTTACTCATCTTCTTCAGGGATTTCAAAAGGGATGGGGTTTCCTACAAGAATTTTGGATTATCAAATAAACTTCAAAATATCGATCAAGGTTAGATATGAATTTCTACCTATAGTTATGCAATAAACATTCAAACATCAAACTAAGCTCCAATGCGAGAAAAATACACTAAATACCGAATACATAAAGAACCATCAATTCACATGCATTCAGTAGCAAGGGGAAATAAGATCATTAATCTAAACTAGAACATAGAAGCAAAGGACGTAAGAAAGCATACTACACAAAAGATGTTGATTAACTCCAAAGATCATTACAGCACATAATAGGTAGCCATAAGATGTCCTTTTTTCTTCATTAACTCAAACCATTCCAGCATCACTAGCATATACAATCATAGCTCCAAGGGGTCATTCTAAACTATCAAGAACAACTGATCATTGAGCTCCTGAGATAATTGAAAATGAAAAGTTATCTTCTATTACTTGCTGGACTACAAAATCATCAATTTCATCGACCCTTGTTATGGGTTCAAACTTCTTATTTATACACAAAGTTTGACCTAAAACTAACCTAATCTAACTATACACTCAACAAATAGAATACATTATCCTGTGGTCGGTACTACCTACACCACTTACAATCACCTTGAAAAGTGCAGAGGTTTGATAAGATAGAGGAAGAAGACAAGAAGAGAAAAGTGGAAGAATAGGCATAGAGAAGAGTGTCAGGGTATTTATAGAAGAAATATAATTGTCCCAGTATCTGAGGCTACATGCCTCATAAATACCAATTGTAGCTCACTGTCTTTGATGCACATCAGGAAGTTAATGTAGGAGCTCTTCATCATCCCTTTAGACATCCTTGAGTGCTTCCAACCCCCAAGGTCAAAATCATCCTGACAATCTGCCCAAAAATCCTCAATGTGAGGCTCATGTGATGTGGATAGTCGGGGCAGTGCCGCACTTATATTACCGAGTGGGTTAAAATTCTTCCTTGCTAGGTGGAACTCGTCCAATCCCAGACTCTTCAACTCATTATCGACTTCCTTGGCCGCTACAAGACTACAAGAATAGTTCCTGCAAGTGATTGGAATGGAATGGAGGTAACCTTCTTTAGTACAAAGAATGCGTGAAGTTCCAAGATTTTCCAGTAGAACTCCAAAAGAATAATCCTATCCCCACAATGCTTGGGGAGTAGGTAGGGCTTTCCAGAGAACTCGGTCACCCAAATGTAAGAATGTTGTTTAAACTAAATAAAATAATTACCATAAGAACTCACTAAGGTCATTTCTTCCTTGGACAACTGGTACCCAGAATCCCAAGTAAGAGTAAAAATTTTTTGGTAAATGAACGTGTCATTTATCTGGCAAAAATTGGGGAAGCTAACTTCCCATTGGATCTGGGGATAATGTTCTCACAGGACATTCTGGCAGGGACTGTTCCCAAGAATGCCCACTATCTGCAAATCCCAGAGAGTAGATCTCTGTTGTGCTAGTGCCCATAATACATACGAAGTAATGTGGAACTTTGATGTCCGGCTGACATTGTTCAGTTGGAAGTCCACATGGTTAGCGATAATAGTCACCTAGTCAAAGGTCTGTCCATGAGTGGTGATGCAGTATAAGAAAAAATACATCCATGCCAAAAATTCTGTGGCATGGGGTTCCCCAAAGAGCCTACACAAAAATATGATCCCCGCCTATATGCATTCCTTGGAATCTCCGCGGGGGATCTCCAGTTTCATTTTCTTGTAGTCCCTCCTCGGGGACTTCAACTAGTAAGAATTGAGATGCTATTGGGAAAGATGGGGAACCTTCTCAAACTCCTTCAATGATCTTGATCGAGAGATGATAGTAGCATTTCTGAACTGGGGGATCCCTATTCCTGAAGAAAAGGTGGCAACATCAAGAGTAACAATGGTTGCGGGGTAATTCAGTTGTAGGGAAGAAGCAAGAAAAACCACCTGGGTATGTGCATTGTAGTGCTTTTCCAGGTGGAGAATCAACTTGGGTGTTTGCACTGAGCAGGGGAAATAGGTGGCTTTGATAAAGCTGAAGCCAACCACGTTCTTCGCCATATCATCCCCAACAGATCACTGTTGATACATTGTCCGGATAAGGCCTTGTAGTTTTGCTCATGGTCTGGCCTATGTGTCGGAAATATCTTGAAGTTTGGAATCCACTTTGGATCCCACAAGGACACCCTCCCTTGGGTATTTTAATGTCAATGGGAGCTTGGCCAGTATTTTCTCTACCTTTATCTTAGTGGTCGCCCGAGTGGAGGTAGTCAAAAGTTCCGGACTTCCAGGAGGAGTTATTACTTCAGACATTATTTATTGGATGATCTACAACCTGCAGGAATGGACAACCATTAATACATGTGATAAAATATAATGCAATTTTACGGACTTTAGAGAGTTCACCACCATCTCGCACCTGTTGTCAAAAGATGTTAGCCTGCATCAAATCTCATAAATATAAAAATTAACAACTTACATGGGATTTGATCAACACCTAGGGGTTCTAAGAGTACTGATCTATGCGATAAATGGGATGAAGGCCCAGGGAATTCTCAGCACCCAGAGCCCAGAGAAACTAGCCGTTATCGAAGTGACCAGGAAGTGAGCCATACGGGGCTGACATGGGTTGTCACATGGTCACACAATAAATAGCGTAATGGCATTAATGGTGATAGATGTCCAGACATAGATGAATTGAATTCCAGATGGGATAGTTTTGAATGCTCACGCATGGGGAGTTTACCATCAATGATGAAGTGATGGAGGAGAAAGAAAACCTACCATGGCTCAATCAAGTGAGGTTTCGATTTTGAACCAAGTGGATACCAAGTGTGTGAGCTTGGCACTTAGAGTATACAATGTGGAGAGCGTGGTGAGTTTACCATAGGAAGGGTCAGACATGACAATGTACAAACCAATATATAGACCCAATTTACATGGGAAGTTGAAGAAGAACAAAATTTATAGGAAATGACCCTACCCTATAGACTATTTACAATTTATAGAGAAATTACGACAATTTACACAGAAATTACAACTACTTATAAAATCTATAAGAATTTACACTATTTACAGGAAGACATGGTGCAAGGAAGGTGGAAAACCTTCCTACGGAGCCATCCCACCAACGGGAGGTGATGACAAAGACCAAAGACAGAAAATAAACAACGAAAAGGAAAACCAGAACAAAAAGAACAAAGAAAAATGAAAGACAACAAGAAGAAACCGAAGGGCCTACCTCAAAACCAGAAAATGTGGGAGTAGAAGCACTGGAGGTGCTTCGTAAACCAAGAAGCCTCATGGACCATGAACATTGAAATCCTTGCAGGAAAGATGAAAATACACACAAGCTCGAATACCAACTTCATTGCTAAACATTGTTAAACCTTCCAAAGAAAATTGCACTTAACATTCTCTTAATCGCTCTTAATTAACTCTGGGTAGTTTGTTCATGGTAAATGTGGAAATGAAAAGTGAAACTTCATTTATAACCCTAGGGTGAAAATGTACCACTTCCTTCTGCAAGTCCTGAGAAAAGGCAAGCCTTTGGACTCTAGGCCCGGGGATCCCGTGCAACCACACCCTCTAATAAAAGAGGAAGTAGCGGTAAAGAATCCCAGAGTCTGGAATCCGGTTGGTGAAAAGAAAAAAAACACTTTGAGACTGGGTCTCAGAGGGAGAGGAACCAAAAAGAAAAGAGAACAATGACCTCGCGGAAGCAAAGGTCGTAAGAAAACAAAATAAAAAGGAACAAAGGAAAAAATGAAAAGGGGGACCCAACATTTTGCCAATAAAATGTAGGGACAGGCATGTAGGGTATAAAAAATGAAAACTTGCTGGGATGAATGCCTTAGCGCATTTGAGAACAATAGAAACTCCAGTTAGCATAACTGAAACTCACCTTATTCGGGAGCATTCTGCTTGCAAGGCGCGAGGTGTCTGAGAAAATCTAACTCATCATTGATTCAATGCTTTGACCTTTTGTTAGTTGTGAGGTGTTTTCTTTGAAAGAAAATCAAGCTGATGACTTCTGGGAGAAGTAGAGAGAGGGCACTGAGTACATCAGGCCAAAATCACTATATCTTTCTCGATCCCCCTGATACCAAATTTCTCTATTCTTTAGTTTTCCCCTTTATTTTTAAGATGGGAAAGGTGGTGCTTCTTTCACCATGAACCTTAAGCTTAGCTAATTTTTATGGCGGTACTTCTTTCACCTTTCCATCTGTTTTAATTTGTTGAATAGGAGAGACACTCTGGATCTAGGATACTCTTTTGATTTTTAGACTTGGCCAATAACTAGTGTGACCGATCTGCTCTCAAGGACCATACGATTACTTGCTTCTTAGATTTTATGTTAACCGATGTCAAGACTTTCAAGATATGAATCTAATGAAGATTATCAATAACCTTTTTCCATACATACAAAAATAGCTCTGGAGTGCAGACAAATTCCACCATGCTAACAATAGATTCTAGACTAACCAAATGCAGAAGGCACCATTCCAGGGACTAGATGTCATGCGAAGCATACCTGTCTACAAGAAGAGGGAAACATGCCGAGAACCTGAAGAACAAGACACAAAGAAAAAAGGAAAACCAAGGACAACAAAGAAAAAAGGAAAGAAGGAAATCCCTAGGGCTACCTTGATTCTGATACGATCCGCCCAAAGGGCGAATCTAAGCTTTTGGTGCCAGTCACGGGGATTTTGTTCTAACAGATGTTTGATCACCTCCAGTGGGTTTTTGTTCATAGCCTTAGTAACACCATTACCCTAGGGATAATAGTTTCTAGAGAAATTCAAGGTGATCTTCCTCTCATAGGTCCATTCTAATAGCTGTGTTGAAGAAAATGCCCGACCATTATCACACACTATAGTGAAGGGCATTCCAAATTTGGTGACTATGTTTTCTTCCAAGAATTTGATAACTACATCCGTTGTATTATTCATGCATGGGATTGCCTCAGACCACCAGGTATAGTAATTGGTCATGCTCAGGATATACCAGTGGTTGGCGGATGAGTTGGGGTTAATTTCCCAAATAAAATTGAATGCCCATTGGGAGAAGGGTCAAATTTCAAAGACTGACTGCAAAGGCATGGTCAGGTTCCACTCATGATTGGTTGTGGTTTGACAAGTGTGGCACTTCCTCACGTGAGTGTAGACATCTTTGAAGATGAAGGGCCAATAATACCCAGCTCGGAGAATCTAGTGAATAGTGGCATTAGCTGAGCCATGCTCAGTTCTGAACTACTCATGGAATTCTTCTATCATTTTGGTAGCTTGGTCTCTATCTATGCACCGGAGGTAAATTCCATCAAAGTTCCTACAAAAAAGCATTCCATTTTTTATCATGAAGTGTGTGCTTTTTAGTTGCAAAGTGTGACATTTATTGGGGGGAAGCCCCTCTGGGAACCTATTATTGAGAAATAGGTATACCAAGTCAGTATACCATGGATCCTGAGTGATGGAATCCACAGTATAAGTTTGACATTCAATGTTTGGAGTTACTTCTGCCATCGCTCTATATAGTCCATGGCCTCAGACTATCTTCATTGGTTACATCTTGAGATCATACTCTTAGAGGATGGTCATCCATTTCCCCTTGTGTTTTCCCAATTCACTCTGTAGTAGTTAAGATTTGATAGCTTGGTTTGGAATGATAGCATGCACTTTGCTCTGGAGAATATAGTGTCAGAATTTCTTCACAGCCTGGACTAGAGAAAAGTCATGCTTTTCCAAAGGTGTATATTGGACTTCAATGTTTTTTAAGGGGGGTCTCATAAAAGCAATGGGTCGCTCATCCCCTTTAACTTTCTGGGTTAACACTGCCACTGTAGAATGTGGTGAAGCGAAGGAGTAGATGTGAAATGGGAGGGAATAGTCCAGACTTGCCAGGACTAGTGCCTCCATGATGGTTTTCTTGATTTGAGAAAACACTCACTTCACTTCGAGGCTCCAATAAACCTTGGCATCTTTCTTGATCATGTCATTGAGTGGTTTGACGATCTCAGCGAATCCAGTAATGAACCGCCAGACAAAGTTTATCTTTCCAAAGAAAGATATCATTTCCTTTTTACTGTCAGGCATTTGTGGATTCAGTAGTGCTTCAACTCTCTTAGGGTCAATGTATATCCCCTTCTTAGATATAATATGCCCAAGAAACTTCCCTTCAGTGACCCCGAATATTCAATTCTTGGGGTTGAGGGAAATGTCATACCGACGACATCTCTCGCAGATCTGGGTGAGGTGGGCGGAGTGATCACGTCTGTCCTAGGAAAAGACTATTAAATCATCCATGTAGGTGATTATGCATTTTTTGACTAGGAATTTGAACATAATGTCTATAGCCTTCTAAAATGTGGCCCTGATGTTAATGAGGCCAAAGGGCCCATTATTTGATATGCAAACATTCCCCACTTGGTGGTGAATGTCATTTTCATCTTATCCTTGAACTTAAGCATAACTTGGTTATATCCAGAGTACCCATCTAGGAAGGACATTATTTGGGAACCGTTAATGATTTGTAGTACCTCATCTAGCGAGGGGAGAGGGTTATTTTCCTTCTTGGATGCCTTGTTTAAATTGCAAAAATCCACACGTAGGCGGATCTCACCATTCTTCTTTCACATAGGGACAAGGTTGGAAACCCATTTTGTGTGCCAGATATGAAAGATAATCCATGCTGAGTTGAATGTTGGTCCCTGGGATTATCTGAGGGGATCTAGGTATTCTGGTGTGTAGAAAAACCCCAGATAAATTAGGCTGGTTGTTTTTTTTGTTGGGTCCTACTCTTTTGGATAGGAGGTCTGAGTTCTGCAAACTCTCCAGGATTCAGGGTTGATCCAAGGATTTTGTCAAAACTTAAGGGTGAAGATGACCCTATTCTGGGGAAATTCTTGTTCCTAAAACTATTTCTTGGGGAACCCTCGGGTGGTGTAAAATAAAAATATTTTGAGGGAGACAAGCTCATTCCCTCCTTCTAGCGCCAATTTCTATTGATGGGACTTTATGACTGGCTCAACCAACAGAGGATAAAGTTGTCACCGAGTACCAGAGTACTGGCCAACTCTGCCTGAATAGGTTTTCTAGAGAATGAATTCTCCTAGCCTCCAAGCACCTGGTAGTCGGGTCTCGATGGTGTGGGGGAGCTAAGTTGGGTAGGTGGTTTTTGTGTGAGGGGATAGCTAGTTTTTACCCATCTTCTTTGGGAATTTCAAAAGGGATGGGGTTTCCTGCAAGCATTTTGGATTATCAAATAAAATTCAAAATATCGATCAAGGTTAGATATGCATTTCTACCTATAGTTATGCAATAAATATTCAAAAATCAAACTAAGCTCCAATGCAAGAAAACTACACTAAATATCAAATACATAAAGAACCAGTGATTCACATGCATTCAGTAGCAAGGAGAGATAAGATCATTAATCTAAACTAGAACATAGGAGAAAAGGACATAAGAAAACATACTGCACAAAAGATGTTGGTTAACTCCAAAGATTAGAACAACACATAATAGGTAGCCATAAGATGTCCTTATTTCTTCATTAACTCAAACCATTCCAGCATCATTGGCATATACAATCATAGCTCCAAGGGAGCATTTTAAACTATCAAGAACAACTGGCTATTGAGCTCCTGAGACAAATGAAAATGAAAATCTATCTTATATTACTTGCTGAACTGCAAAATCATGAATTTTTCCAACCTTTGTTATGGGGTCAGACTTCTTATTTATACACAAAGTTTGACCTAAAACTAACCTAATCTAACTATACACTCAAGAAATAGAATACATTATCCTATGGCCGGTACTACCTGAACCACTTACAATCACATCAAAAAGTGCAGAGGTTTGACAAGACAAAGGAAGAAGACAAGAAGAGAAAAGTGAAAGAATCAGTATAGAGAAGAGTGTCGAAGTATTTATAGAAGAAATCTGATTGTCCTAGTATCCGAGGCTACATGCCTCATAAATGCCAATTGTGGTTCACTATCTTTGATGCACATCAAGAAGTTAATGTAGGAGCAACACCTCGGGATAATCATCTGTTAGAGCCATCCCTTTGTTTGACATGCCTTATCGGGATCACCTACCTATTGAACCCCTTATTAACTGCTCTACAGTGATCAGTCAGCTCTAGGGAACCTAGATGAGGATCATTGTGAATGAATACAAACTTTGGACCTAGAATTTTGGAGTCCAGGAGCTTACGCTCAAAGAATAATAAATTCACAAAATTTCACCCTGTTGGCAAAAATTCCCAGAGTTCAGAGAACTCTATTGTTCCTTGTTTTGTTCGAAGGCCTCAAAAATCTAGCCAATTCTATCCTCATCTACATCCTTAACGCAGTCCTATTGGTCGTTGACGACCCTGAATTGTTCATCAATATCTCTAGCCCCTTCTCAGAATTCTGCAGCTATTTTCACTATGTCATGAGCCCGGAGCATCATCTTGGATAATCTTGACATTTTCCCTCCATCAAAATCTCTGGCAGACTCATACTAGGACTCTATCAGCTCATCAAATTTGCTCAGTACAAAATCTTCTAGGCCACAAGTCCTGGTGGTGAAGGGATAAACTTGTGAAACCCTTGTTACAAATGTTGTGTATAAATATAAATAATTCTGGACTCCCAGGATCCTATTTTTTAGGGCCACTAGCAGTTGCTTGCTCACCTCAATTTTGATGCCAAGTATAGAGTGCTGGGCCTGGAGGAATCCAAAGGGCTCTTCTCCCAAAATTCATGTCTCTATAATGGCTTCCTCCCCAAAGTTCATTACCTCTTCTAATTTGGACCTCCACTCCTCATATTTCTCTATATCTTTCTCCCATAGGGAGATGACACCGTTCACCTAGCCCACAAGGTTGTTGACCTGAAAAAGGTCTGGGAGTGTCATTGCCAAGAACAACCTTATGACTTTGATTTGCTCAGTGATCTACCCATCCACAGCATGTGCCTTCTTTTTCATGGCCCTTAGAGCATCCATGTCACCTTGTGGGAGCGGTTTTCCGAAGGTGGAGGTTGTTGGAGAGGTGTTCTAGAAGTGGAGGCTTCCAAATGAATCTCAATTAGTGGTTGTGTTAGTTCCACAAGAATCCTGAGCAGATTTTCATTCTTTTCTCTTTCCTCCTTCAGCTTCTATGCCTATTTTTCATACCAGGCCTCAACTTCCTAGATAGCTTCCTTCAACAGGTCCCATTCACCCTGTTTATCTCTCCTCCCCAGAGGAAATTCTGTAAATGCATAATCTTCGGCCCTTATGGCTGCTACGTCTACATATGGGGGAGGTGTCACAACTACTATGACTATACTTCCTCTCAGACCGGTCTGGAGGGTATGGATGGTCTGGGCCTTTCTTTTTCTAGATTCCACCAACCATTGCGGTGGCTGGGGCACTCTTGCTGCTAAGGCTTGGGTGTTGGGGTCTTAATTGGGGCTCTGTGGTGTTTCCCCAGTATCCATCGTCTCATCGAACTCCTTTTCTTTCTCCCTATAGTTCCCCGTATCTTCTACCTCAGTGGCATCTACATTTGTATCACCAGGATTTTCCCCATCTTTTCCAGCATCTGTGGTCTTAGTACCCACATTTGCGGGGTTATCCCCCTCATTCTATTGTTGTTCTTCTTCATTGGCACCATCTACCAGGACATTTTTCTCTAGGGACACATCCTTTGGAGAGGCCAGAGGTGTCTGGCCTAGATATACCTATTGGGCCATAGATACCACCTCATCGAATGTCACATTCTGAGGCCTTTGATCACCTGGAGTAACTAGAGGCATTTGGAGCATGACAACTAGGGATATGGTTGCTCTCAAAGGTCTAGTTCCCCTAGCCATTGTCAGATGCTCATCTTGTGTTGGCCTTAGTTCCGTCTTGGTCCCCTGGACTAGTGTTTCTTCCACATCTTATGGATTTTCTTGTGTCTCTTCTTGTTCCTTCTCTTTTTCCTGCTCTTGGGACTCTTTTTTTAGGACCACTTCTTGTGCATCTATCTCCTCCACTTCCCTCACCACATCAACCTATAAGTTCAGCAGTTCTTCCATCTGGAAGAGATCATCTAAATCATCGTGGGGAGGGAAGACCACCAGAGGATCCTCCAGTTCAGGATAAGAGGGGATGATTTCCACCTGGGGAATGTTTGGCATCCCAGGACCTGCATCTGTGCTTGGAGGATGATCCACCCTTTTCTTCTTTCTTCTTATCTATAATGGGGCCCCAACATTAAGAATAACTGTAGATTCCTCCTCAGCCTCCATCTGCTAGCTCATGAGTGCTGCCAGTGAAGGGGATCCTATCGGGAGGGCAGATACCACCAGAGTAACTAGAAGACCGCAGGAAAGTTGGGCACTTAGTTTTTGAATTATCGGGTAGGATGCCTCGAGCTAAATGTAAACTTGCTCCAAAATGGGGAGCAAATCCATGGGTGGAACCTAGGTTGGGGTGCTCTCCTTTTCTTTCCCATTATCCTTACTTGACCCTGCAGCTCCAGAGGCCAAAGTAGACCCCCGCAAAATTGGACCCATGTGGGTTCTTTTCATGCACACCTATGCAAAGTAGTCATGACTGTGTTGGATGACATCCTGGCTGACATCCTCAATTGTCAAAATCTCTCAGGTGTCCCAATCCACCAGAGGGAGATCCATCTTTTCAATCCCTTGTGCCTTGTACGCTGGGTCCTCCAAAGGCCCACTATCTAAAAAAACTTTTGGAAAGGTCCAAAGGCTGAGGCTCTTCATCATCCCTTTAGACACCTTGAGTGCTTTCGATCCCAAAGGTTGAAATTATCCTGGAAATCTGCTCAAAAATCCTCAATGTGAGGCTCATGTGGTGTGGACGCCTAGGGAAGTGCCGCACTTATCTTGCCAAGTGGGTCAAAATTGTTCCTTGCTAGGTGGAACTAGGCCAGTCCCAGACTCTTCAACTCATTATCAGCTTCCTTGGTCGCTACAAGACTGCAAGAATAGTTCCCACAAGTGATTGGGAATGGAATTGAGGTAACCTTCTTTAGTGCAAATAATGCGTGAAGTTCTAGGATTCACCTGCAGAAACCCAAAAGAATAATCCTATCCCCACAATGCTTGGGGAGTAGGTAGGGCTTTTCGGAGAACTGAGTCACTTGAATGTAAGAATGTTTCTGAAACTGAATAAAATAATTACCATAAGAACTCACCAAGGTCATTTCTTCCTTGGACAATTGGTACCCAAAATCCTGAGTAAGTGTCAGAATATTGTGGTAAATGAACGTTTCATTTACCCAGCAAAAATTGGGGAAGCTAGCTTCCCATTAGATCTGGGGATAATGTTTCCATGGGACATTCTGGCTGGGCCCATTCCCAAGAATGCTCACTATCTGCAAACCCTAGAGAGCGGGTCTCTGTTGTGCCAGTGCCCATAATACATACGAAGTCATGTGGAACTTCAATGTTCGTCTGACATTGTTCAGTTGGGATTCCACATGGTTGGCGATAATAGTCGCCTAGTCAAAGGTTTTTCCATGAGTGGTGATGCAATATAAGAAATAATATATCCATGCCGAAAATTCCCTAGCATGGGGTTCCCTGAAGAGCCTACACAAAAAGATGATCCCCGCTTGTACACATTCCTTGAAATCTCTGTGGGGGATCTCCAGTTTCATTTTCTTGTAGTCCCTCCTTGGGGAATTCAACCAGTAAGAATTGAGATGCTACCGGGAAAGCTGGGGAACCTTCTCAAACTCCTTCAATGATGCAGACCAGGAGATGGTAGTAGCATTTCTGAACTGGGGGATCCCCATTCCCGAAGAAAAGGTGGCAGCATCAAGAGTAACAATGGTTGCGGGGTAATTCAGTGGTAGGGGAGCAGCAAGAAAAAATACCCAGGTGGGTGCATTGTAGTGCTTCTCTAGGTGGAGAATCATCTCTAGTGCTTTCACTGAGTAGGGAAAATAGGCTGCTTTGATAATGTCAGAGGTGGCCACATTCTTCGCCATATCATCCCTGATAAATCACTATTGATACATTGTCGAGACAAGGCCCTGTAGTTCTACCCATGGTCTAGCCTCCGTGTTGTTAATATCCTAAAGTATGGAATCCACTTTGGATCCGACAAGGAAACCGTCCCTCGGGTATTTGGATGTCAATGGGAGCTTGGCTTGCATTTTCTCTTCCTTTGTCTTAGTTTCCGCTCGAGTGGAGGTAGTCAGAAGTTCTAGACTTGCAGGAGTAGTTATTACTTTAGATATTGTTTGTTGGATGATCTACAACCTGCAGGACTAGACAACCATTAATACATGTGATAAAATATAAAGCAATTTTATGGACTCTGAAGAGTTCACCACCATCTCGCACTTGTGTGTCAAAAGATGTTAGCCTGCATCAAATCTTGGAAATATAACAATTAACAAATTACATGGGATTTGATCAACACTCGGGGGTTCTAGGAGTACTAGTCTATGTGATAAATGGGATGAAGGCCCAGGGACTTCTCAACACCCGGAGCCCAGAGAAGCTAGCTGTTATCGAAGTGACCAGGCAGTGAGTCGTAGTAGGCTGATATGGGTTGTCACATGGTCACGCAATAAACAATGTAATGGCATTATGGTATAGATGTCTGGACACTGATAAATTGAATATCAGATGGGATGGTTTTGAATACTCACACGTGGGGAGTTTAATCCCGCCATCAATGATGAAGTGACTGAGGAGAGAGAAAAACTGCCATAGCTCAACTAGGCGAGGTGCCAAGTTTGAACCAGGTGAATACCAGGTGGGTGAGCTTGACACTTAGAGTATACAACATGGAGAGCATGGCAAGATCACCATAGGAAGGGTCAGACACACCAATGTACAAACCAATATATAGACCCAATTTACACGGGAAGCCAAAGAATGGTGAAATTTACAGGAAATGACCCTATCCTACCGACTATTTATAATTTATAGAGAAATTATGACAATTTACACAGAAATTACAACTAATTAAAGAATATACAAGAATTTACACTATTTATAGGAAGACACAATGCAAGGAAGGCAGACAACTTTCCTACGGATCCATCCCACCAATGAGAGGTGACGACGAAGACCAAAGATAGAAAATAAACAACGAAAAAGGAAAACTAGAACAGAAAGAACAAAGCAAAGTGAAATACAATAGGAAGAAGCTGAAGGGCCTACGTCAAAACCAAAAAATGTGTGAGGAGGAGCACAGGAGGTGCTTCGTAAACTAGGAAGCCTCACAGACCACAAAAATCAAAATCCTTGCAGGAAATCCAAAAATGCGCACAAACTCGAATACTAACTTCACTACTAAACATTGTTAAACCTTCCAAAGCAAATTGCACTTAACACAAATTATCTCTTAATCACTCTTCATTCTCTCTGGGTAGTTTTTTCATGATAAATGTGAAAATGACAAGTGAAACTTCATTTATACCCCTAGGGTGAAAACATACCGCTTCCTTCTGCAAGTCCTGAGAAAAGGCAAACCTACAGACTCCGGGCATGGGGATCCCATGCAACCACACCCTCTAACAAAAGAGGAAGTAGCGGAAAAGAATCTCAGAGTCTAGAATCTAGCTGGCACAAAGAAACAAAAACACTCCAGGACCAAGTCCCGGAGGGAGAGAAACCAAAAAGAAAAGAGAACAACAACCTCGCAGAAGCAAAGGCCAGAAGAAAACAAAAGAAAAGGAACAAAGGAAAAAATGAAAAGGGGGACCCAACATTTTTCCAAAAAAATGTAGGGACGGGTATGCAGGGCATAACACAAGCCTGTGACATTTTTTTGTCACTTACAATAAACCCCATCTCAAGAAAATGCATGTTCATAGATACAAGAGCTAACAATGATCACACATTTATACTAAAACCTACTAAACAATTAAGCAAAGAACCTGCTGAGTCAAAAAATGTACTTTCTAAATCTTTGGTGGACTATTATTTATGATGCCCTCCAAGTATTACAATCATATGCCTTGCAAAATTCATTTATGAATATACCAAAAAAGGCAAAAAAAACTCACATCAAAATCAAAACCAAGTGTAATACGATTTATCAATTTCAACAAACATATCGACTTGAAAAATTATTATAGAGAGCAACTGCTACTCTATATAATTCACAATAAATTAAAGTACACTGAAACATTTTTCACATCATGGGAAGAATTATATTTGCACCATGAACAAACAATCAATATGAAGCACGCAAAGTTTAATCATAACACAAATTGCACATGGGGTGACATTGACAAATTCATCAAAAATTTAAAGTTTAAACATGAAGACACAGATAACCAATCCTTCACAACAACAAAACATAGACAAATTAAACAATATGACATACAGAAATATTCCAAGACAAAGAACACAAAAAACAAAGTAACACAACTTATAATACATTTGAAATCAGCGAACATCCATCGATCATGGATAACAATCAGTACTAAAAAGTAAGGAAAATGTTGAATAGAGAACAACAAGCAATTTTTAAAGATGTTTTAATGAAAAAATTATAAAGCGATAAGAACCCATTACATTTGTTCATGATAAGCGGAGCTGGAACTGAAAAGAATTTCACTGCAAAAGCTATATACCAAGCCCGCGTTTGCATTTACAACAAGTCTTGTTAGTTTTTTTTAGGAAACCTTGTTCATGATATTATACAAGGAACATTGATAATTGGTTAACATGTTAAGTAAATTATACTTTGACATATCTCTCTATATTTTATGAATTTAGGAGAAATTGCGAGTATAATGTGTACATGTTAGGATTCATTTTCAAGATATAAAGGATGCAAAATGTGTGTGGATAGAGGTTAATAGGTGGTATAAGCTATGTTTTAGTATTTATTGAGTGTATTATGCATGAATTGAATTGATCTATATGAGTATAGATGGATAAACTACCATGGAAGTAGGGAAATTTTGCATCAATTGGTACAAATGTAAACTAAGATTTCCTAGCCTTAGAGATAATGAAATTTTTTATCTCAAACTTCAATAATATGAAAAAATTTGAACATTGATCTAGAAGAAATAATGATAGAATTGAAGATATGGAACAACAAGTAGATCACAATTGTTGTCCAGTTGATTCCCAAACTTTAACTATACAAGTTATAGAAAGAAATTAGATGCAAATTAAGAAAAATTTGACATTATTCAGTGTGAAGTGAATTTATTTTGGGTAATTGAAATAAATGTGAATACCTTACCTTTGTGCTACAACATTTCAACACTACAACAAATTCAATGTTCACAACATGCGCGGTATAATGACTTTGACTGGAAAAAACCTAGTCATCTAAAAAATAAAACAACAAATATTGAAGTTATCATAATAGCAACTTTTAATGAAAGCAACGAGCTAAATGTTTAAAATGTTTATGGAAAACCTAATGCTCCTATTCTATAATATTGTACCATTAATTAATATGTAACCATGTATGTGAATTCAAAGAGCACTCTATACATTTTAGGTGATTTCAATATTGCCATGTCAATAAAAAGTGGAAGGAAAGACATCCTTGAAAAACATATGCAAGACCAAAACATAAATTTCATCACAGACCAAGTACTCAATGTATACAACCCATCAATTGATCACATATAGACAATTTCAAGTATAAATATATGAAGTATTTACAAAGCAGAGACATATTGGACTAACCACCTTGTTACATTCATAAAGCTGTATCCCACACAAAAAATGGACTCCACTCTAGACTACTAACACAAATACTAGCAAGGACCAAAAAAAAAATTTGAAATATACAATAATGCAAATACATTTCACAAATAGTGAATTTTCCCATCCAAAAAGATAACTATAATTTAATGGTGCATATTGCAACACTCTACAATTTTTGTGCAGCAAAACAATGGAAGGAAGCAAAAGAACTAGAAAAGGAACACAAATGAGGCAAGACCAGACAAAAAAAGGTAATCAAGGGTAAGTGTACAAAGATGGGGGCCAAAAAGGGGTATGAGATGCCACTTTTTCTGAAATTAGCAAACTTTTAACTTCGACGAGAAATTGAAGATAATTAGACTCAAAATTTCAAGATGTGACAAGAACAAGAGTTGTAGTACTCAAAATATAGTTTCTAAAATGCTAATTTATTTTGAAAATAGTGGAGATTAAGGCCCTCAAAAGTAGGAGCAAAAAATGGTGCTATTTTTGGTGAAAAAATATAACATAGCGTCTAGTGTGCTCCCCATACAATGTTAAACTTTTTTTGTTAAATTTTTTAATCACTCCAATGAGAAGTTAGCTAACACTATATAGTTCATCCTAAATTTTTCTGCTAATTTTTTTACAAATGTACGATTTTAAGGAATTTTTGAAGTGTACACATCTTGAAAATGTGAATTTGTGTGTGCTCCCCTTATAAATTATTGACCACTAATAAAACATCAAAGCTTTTTATTTTAAAGTGTGTAGAATGGAGTCTAGTTTCTAAAAAAGTAACTTGTTTCAAAATTTGACGAACGAACCAAAATCTAAGACCATAATACTACACGTTGGTTTTTGACAAAAATTGTACATACTTACAAAAGAAATTAGAGATGAAAATCTTAAAATAATCAGAATTCAAAATAAATTACATGGTTAAATATCTAACAAAGAGATAAAACATCATGGCTTTTGATTTTGTCATTGTTGAACCACGTGCAAACTTGACAAGGAGCACACATGAAAAAATGTGATTCTTTTGTATGTTTGTTGGAAAACATGTCTCAAACCTATTTGAATCCTCCAAGCCTTTGGATTGGATTCCCAAATAAAATCAAAGCCTTAGGCTTGGTGGATCCCAATATATTCAAAAGGGCACACACCATATATATTTGAAAATATTGTTGCATTCGGTGCAGTATTTTATTTTTTGTGTTTCACATAGGGCGTACGCCCAATATAAAAATATGAAAAGGAGAGAGAGAGAGAGAGAGAGAGAGAGAGAGAGAGAGAGAGAGAGAGAGAGAGAGTTNAAAAATAAGAAAAGGAGAGAGAGAGAGAGAGAGAGAGAGAGAGAGAGAGAGAGAGAGAGAGAGAGAGTTTTTTACACCTTTGATAATGATATTATTGTGTCAAGATAGGCTTGAAATCATTGCACACCCCTTACATAATTTAGAATCCTTGGGAATTTATATAAAATATAAGATTGATTTCCATCTACTCCATGCCTAGTGCACTTATTATTGACTGATATATTATTACAGGGGCGTCCACCTATTATGAGATCAAAACCTCCCATTGATTTAATCATTTCATCAAGTCTTTCTGCTATCAGACTCTTCACATCCCCCACCTAAATTAGTTGACCCTTTTGATGTGTTTTTCCCACCAGCTTCTAAGGATAAGCCTATTTTGTTTGCAAATTTGTGCATATATAAAGATAAATAAGTGGTATACCCAAATGATTCAAAGCAACTTCTCTAACCCCAATTCTAGAGAATAGAGAAAGGACATTTACCCCCTTTGGATAAATAGGCTTCAACTAGAAAGATGATATCCTATTATTTCTACTTGGAAAGAATTTCCAAGGGAGCATATACACTTAGTCCTGGAAGAAGAGCCACGTGTGTGGCCCGTATCATATCATAACACATGCTCCATTTCATAAGGTTCCATTGAAGCTAGCTAATATGGAAAAACCCATAGCAAATACCACTTTTTACATTGCAAAATAACAATATCCTACTCTTCAAGGATGGGTTCTCCACTAGATAGATTTACAATATCCTTAATTCTATCACATAATGGAATCCTTTCTATTTTTTCTTTTATGTAGTTTAGTTTAGTTCCCTTATCCCATGATGGCCAATAATTTTGATATTAAGGAAATGCCTCTTCAATTATCATGGGTGAAAACCCAATCTTGGAGAGAGAGAGAGAGAGAGGTCATAAACTGGGTCTTAGGACACATTAATGTGTCATAATACCCCTTATAAGGGGTCATAAGAGGTAGAGAAAGGGATTCTAAAGGATCATAAAGGGTCATAAGACACATTAATGTCTCCTAAAATCCCTTACGACCCCTATCATACATTACTATATGGTAAGGGGTCCTAGGACACATTAATGTGTCCTACGACACCTTAAAAGTCCTTGTGACATTAATGTTTCCTAGGACCCCTTTATGACCCCTTACAACCCCGTACCATACTTATTATGGGTCTTAAAGGGTTTTAAGGGTTCATAATGGGTTGTATTCTACATTAAAATGTGCCTTAAGACCCCTTAAGACCCCTTAGGATCCCTTACCATATATTAGTCTATGGTAAGGTGTCCTAAGGGGTCTTAAGGGGTCCTAGGTCACATTTAACGACCCTACAACCCCTAAGAAGTAGAGAGAGAGGTCCTAAAGGATCACAAGGGGTTTTAAGACACATTAATGTGTCCTAGCACCTCTTAAGAGCCCTTACGACCCCTTACCATATATTAGAGTATGGTAAGGGGTTCTAAGGGGTCTTAAGGGGTCCTAGGAAATATTAATGTATCCTAAGACCCCTTAACAACCCTTTATGACCCATTACCACACATCTTAGGAGTCCTAAAGGGTCATTATGGGTCATAAGGGGTCCTATGACACATTAATGTGTCATGGGACCCCTTATGACCCCTTCCCATACATTAGTGTATGATATGGGGTCCTAAGAGGTCCTAAGGGGTCCTAGGAAACATTAATATGACCTAGGACCCCTTAATACCCCTTAATACCCCTTACGACCCCTTATGACCCCTTACCATACATTAGTGTATGGTAAGGGGTTTTAAGGGGTCTTAATGTCGAGATGACTATGGAAACTTGGGACTGAGAGGGGAGGGATGAATCAGTACCATAAAAAACTTTTATAACTTAAACTGCCAATAACCATATACTATTGTTGTTGATTACCGAATTCAATAACTTGAAATAAAACTAATATAAAGCTTATAAAACATAATATCAAATCATTCAGGTAAACAAACTCATAACTCCATGATTTTGTTTACGCAAAAATCCTTGGTTAGAGGACAAAACCACGGTGACACCCATAACCTTCACTTACTGCAGTATAAAGGGTGCTTTACATAGTTTAGCCATTTTGATAGATTACCTGGTTAAGAATAGAATAGAATAGTTATCATTTATATTAATTTTCTTTCATGCATTGCAATCATATAGAATAGTTGTCATTTTCATGCATTGAATCTCTCATTTCATGGTGTACTTGCATGGGCACAACTAGGTCAATCTGAGGGCCTCCATTTCAAACATTTGCACTCCAGGACTAAAGAGCTATGAGTTGATATTTGAGGTCTCATTCTTCAGCAACCTTGGATGGAATGACTCATATAAGTGTGGCACATTTTCATCACACATTTTTGGCTCCCACCGTGGGGCAGGAGATTCATTTTCTATCCTTTTAGCTATTTTTCGTCATTTATTTTCAGATTTCTGAATTTTCCATCTTTTTCGTACTTGTTGTTTTTCTCTGCAGGGAAGTCACACGTGACATTTTGCAGGTTCCCAGGTGAGCTTTTGCTGATTTTGTGTTTTCTCACGTGGATCTGTGTACTTCCTCACATGGCACTGTGTACTTCCTCGCACGAGATTCGGCATCAGGCCATGATTTGACTGGTTTGCTATTTTTTTGTATTTTTCTGATTCTGTGCATTTCCTTGTGTGGGCCTATGTACTTCTTTGCGTGGTTGAGCACTTCCTCACGTGGCCCTGTGTACTTCCTCACGCGAGATCCAGCACCAGAGATCTATTTTTCATTGCTATATATTTAATATCTTTGATTTTTTGTACTAACCACTAATGTTTACTGTTTCTAGTGGTTTGTGATTTGTGATTTGTTATTGTTGTTGTTGATTTGGACTTGCTTGGATAAACAACAAAATGATTCATGTTGCATTGGATTTGAGGTATTTTGTTTCTCTCTATAACATTTGGATTTTGGAAATAAAATGAACACCTCATGTGTTTAGCTTGAGTGTTTCTTGCTTTCATAGATCACATTTCCAATTGGTGCTCTATAAATGGACCTAGATTTGTTTTCTTGCATATATGTTTCACATAGTAATTAGGCCCTATGAACACTATTTGTGGTGATCTTGAGAGAGTGGGCTTCATTCGCTTGTCTTACATGCAAGGCTCTTCTTGACGATAGATCCCCTTGTAGGTAGGGAAGGATTTGTTTTTATCTCATTGTTCAACTTGGTTTGGGCTTCAACTTTTGGTGATACTTTCTCTCTTTGGGGAGATTGGTGTGATTTTTTGTTGTGTGAACCTTGAATGAGGTGATTTCAAATTAGTGAATCAATGAATCATGTTTGCTATATTTTGGTGAGGTGAAGAGGCTAGAGGATTATGCTCTTTTCCCTTTCGGGAGAATCAGAAACTTGGAGCCCTTGAATCCAAACCAAGTCCCCATGTGGTCCATATTGTGATTCTTCCTTATTAGAGAGGGTTAACCATAGTGGACATTCCCTTTATTAGGTAAGCCATGTGGATGGAACCTCAAGTGGTAATAGCCATTTTCACCATGGTAGCAACAATCACTATATAAATGTCCTTATGGAAGAAATCTCCATGGGTGTACTTTGTTGTGGGTTGTCAGATCTCCTTAGCAGCTCCTAATTGATTAAATTCTTAGACTGTGTTAAAACCTCGGTGCGTTGGGATTGGATTTCACCCACTTCAGATTGCAAAATTTGTAGAGTCAAGCCATTACTAAGAACCATAGTGAAACCAAATTTTATTTTCTAGGACTATGTGCATGATTGGAAAACATTTGAGAACATACACAAGTAGCATTATTATGGAGTAGAAATACTATGACACCATCCATGTTCATGTGCAAGGTTGCTTTGTCCCTTTCTCATTATTTGAAGACTATTGATTTCTTGAACTCCTTATTTTCTGTCTTGTGTGTTTGATTCATGATAAAATATGTTAATGCATATAGTTTCTTATTTAAAAATAATCAAAATCTGAGTTATGTGTCCTTTCCTCATGTGAGAAAACTGTTTCTTCACATCGTTCACTGTGTTTCCTTGTGTGGCTATCTGGGTATCATCGCGCGAATCTTGCTGTCAGTTTGCTATTTCCTGTTTCACCGGTCTAAGTTTTCTCGTGCCACTCTGTGCATTCTGTCGCATGATCCTGCAAATCCTAATGTGAGAGAGAATTTCCTCACGCGAAACTTCTTATCAGTGAACTGTTCACTGTCATTTTTGAGCCCGTTTAGCTTGCTATCCTGTCATTTCCATTTTTCTGGGTTGATCCAGGTCAGATTGGATTACTTACCCTGCTATTAGAAGCTTGTTTAGCTTTGGATTCTTGCATTTTGACCTCTTGATTAGCAATCTTTGATTTCACAAGTGACCTTGCTTGGCACTTGGTGAGCTAGGAACCATCCTTGTTGAAAATATAAACCTTTAGATTCCTTGATAACACACTTGGAGAGTTTTGGTAGTCTCTTGTCCATTGACTTTCATACAATCTCAATTTCAATTAATATAATTTGGGAAGACCATCCTCCTGATCCATAACGTGCTAGGGTATTCACCCAAATTTATTGGGCACCTCTGTGGCAGTGTTGGTTTATGCATCTTTGCAAATATTCTATCTCACCACCTCTTTTGGGACAAGTTAATGCCTTTTCTATCCTAGTTTGGTACCAACATTTCTTAGGGTAATCCTATCAGCTAGTACCTTTTCTTTCATTCCAGTTACACAAGATATCAAGTAAATCAAGGAAAATGACCTCAAGTGGTTTTTAACCAATTACCCTTAGTTCAAACTCACCAAAGACATAAGGGAAAAGAACCCATATTTGATTAGTCACATAGGAATACTTCAGAAGTGTGGTTTGATTCCAAGAGTCATCTTAGTGAGTTGGGTATCCCCTTAGTATCTTCTCATTCTTCTATGGATATGAGTCACACAATGACTCGGGGAGAGAAGGAAGCCAGAGAAAAACATTATGAGGATATTTTTGCAAAGAGTAGAGATGCTATTTCATTCAGTGGTTCCTCTCATGGTAGTAGACCGGTCTCACACCTTATTTCAACAAGATATTTAGATGCACACCAAAGGGATGAGAGAGAGAGAGGTAAGAGACATGCTTATCAAGATAGCCATTTGCAACATGAAAGCCAACATGGAGAACCTTATGATGCTCACATAAATACAACTTATACCAACAACTTGTTTCGAAATTCAAGACCAAGCTCACCTACCAATTACATGAGTGATAGACTCAAGAGGATTGAGCATGAAAAGAAAGCATTCCAAGATGAACAAGCTCATAAGGAAGAAAAAAATAGATGTCTAGAGATGGAGAAACAAACTTTGATGGAAATGGAACACAAAGCCTTTCAAGAGGAGCGAGATAGGATTTTGGCCAGATAACTCAATGATCCATTCAATAATATGAATGTTAGTGGTGGAAATAGTTCTCCTCCGTCCACTCCTCCTAGGACTCCACAAAGTAGGAGACATTCAAGATCACCATCATGATCTCCTATCCCTAGAGGAAGAAGGGTTTCTAGACATGATCATCATAGGAGGCAAACACCTCCTAGAAACTCAAGGCCACCTTCACAATGTGCTCATTATAGTTGACAATATGGGGGTAATAGCTCAAGTTTTGATCACACCTTCCAAGACTTTATGCAAATGCAACAAGAACCACTTTTTCAACAATATGTGGAGAAATATATGGAGAAAAACAAGGATAAGTTCCTAGAGAGCCTAATCAACAAGGGTGCTAGGGTCCCTTACAACTTTGATGTGCACAAAAAGATTAAGAAGCAAGGTCTGTCCCAAGAGGAGAAGCTCAATGAATTACAAAGAATAATAGACCAGATATCCACACCTAAGAATTTTTTCTCATTGGACTCAATTTTTCCTAATCCTTTTGATAAGAGTGTTGACATGAAAGAATTTCCTAGAAAGGTTGAAATTCCTCAATATGAAAAATATGATGGGAGTGGAGATCCACATGATCATGTGCGCCAGTTTTATACCACAAGTTTTGAGTTCCATCAAGATGACTCTTATCTCATGAGGTTATTCCCACGAAGTCTTAAGGGACAAGAAATGGAATGGTTTACTAAGATAACTCCTCCTGTTAATACTTTCAAAGGACTTGTTCATAGATTTGTTCAACACTTTGCATACAATGTTTCAAGATCTATCACTTTGTTGGACTTTGTAGCTTAAATCAAAATCAAGGAGAATACTTTGTTACTTTCTTGCAAAGGTGGAGACGAAAATGCTTTTGCTATTCTCGAACTATTCCTCATAATGAAAAGATTGACATTCTTGTTAGCAACTTGGTTCCTAAATTGTGGTATGAAGTTAAGAAAGTGGTTTTTGATTCATTCGACACTATGGTTGAGACTGCATGTAGAATTGAGGCTGTTTTAAGAGAACAAGGAATTTTGACTAAACATGGTAATAATAACAACAATGGTCAAAAAAACACCTCTAACAAGGATAAAGGGAAGAACCAATATTGGAATAGGAACAAACAAGTGGTTAATGATGGAGTTGTGGATTCCTCCCAACCTAAAGATCAACTTGTGCTTCATTTATCTAGTAATGTTCAAGCTATGAAGCTCAATACATCCAATCAACAAGAAAGTAAGCCAAGCTACCAAGGTAAGCCTAAGAGTGAAAAGTATCAATTTGCAAAAATTGGTGAATCATATGAGGAAATTTTACAGAAACTTATTGCTAACAATCTAGCGCATCCTCTTGATGGTACGAATTTTCATATACCTAAAGTTAAACCACATTGGTGGAAGGAGAAAGCCTATTGCATATTTCATAATGGTATTGGACATGATGTTGAACATTGTTGGAGACTCAAGCATATAGTTCAAGATCTCATTGAGAGTAAACAAATTACAGTGAATGGATTGAACACCAATGTCGATCATAAGGCATTCAAGGAACCTTTGCCCAAATATGAAAAGGGGGAAACCTCTAAAGTTAATAATGGAAAAGCTGAGATCAATTATACTTAGATAGATGCAGAAAATGTCATCAATATGCTTGAAGTTATTGAATAAAATGTTAACATGATGAGTGGCAGAGATCCTTATGGTTACAATCTAGATGAAGACTCTCCTCCTATTTTTTGATAAAGAACCTATTGTGGTGCTAACCTGAAGTCAAGGTCATGTTGTCATTAGGGGACCCAATTCAAGCCAATCAAGTAAACCTAAGCAAGTGGCATCCAGGCCTATCACCTTGAAGCCAGCTATTAATCCTAAGTTAAATTACAATCTTGTTAATCAGTTACAAAGAACCCCCACTTAGATCTTGATCTTTGATCTTTTAGAGTTTTCCCCAAGACATAAACAAATCCTTGAGGATGCTTTGCGCATGACAAATGTCCCCAACAACTTAGATATTGATCAATTATAGAATATGGTTAATCACATTGCTACCCCTCATTTCCTTTCATTTTTAGAAGATGATGATAAATCTTTGAGCCATCCGCACAATCTTTCCCTTCATATTGAGGTTATGATCCATCGCACCCATGTTAGGCGTGTGTTGATAGTCTTTTGAAAGAATTGGTTTATTCTAAAGAGGTTATAGATACCAGAAAAAGGATTACTATCAAAGCCTATGATGAGGCAGAAAGAAGTTCCAAAGGGTTGGCCGTCCTTCCTGTTAGGATTGGCCATGTTGAAAAAGACATTGTATTTCAAATAGTTGATGCTGGACCCCTTGCGTATAATATCTTACTTGGTAGACCATGGATTCATGATATGCAAGTAGTGTCATCTACCTATCATCAATGTGTTAAGTTCCCCTATAATGGAATAGAGATTTGTATACCAGGGGATAACACTTTATCTGTTAATTTAATTTCAGCAGGGGCTCATGTTCCCCTTAATAGAGAAGCCAAAGACTTTGATGCTACCTTAGCTGAATGCAAAGACAAGCTTAAGTCTGTAGACCTTGGTATGGGGGGTATCAGCTCAAATCCCTCACAACATTACCAGTTTCACCTCAGTCTTATGGAAAACCTTCAAAAGAGAAGAAACCTTCCTCTTCAGCTATGACTTTATTTGGCAAATTTGTAGAACCATCAGTGCCTATTCAAGATGAGAAAGAGGAAACATTTTTTAGAGACTGGATCTATAGAGAAGAAAAATATATGCACAATGAGAACTTCTCTCCCTCTCCTAAGGATTATGGAAGAGGGTATACCTTTGTCAAAAAGATGGGCTATCCTGGGTATGGCCCTCTTAATCACAATCTGGATGCTAGATCTGAACCTCTTAATCATGCTCAATTTGGATGCAAGTCTAAAAAGCCCGTTTACCTAGGATTTGAAAATTGCAACAAGCGTACTAATCCTCTCTTTGAAAAGTTGGATAGTGATGATGAACCAGAGTATGTACCTAATTTTACAAATCAATAGGATATGTGTGAAGATTGGGTCCCTTCCACTAATCTCCTTTGGGGAGATTCAGATATTTCATTCACCCATGCATCAGTTGCAAATTTAGAACAAGAATCAGATATAGAAGATCCTTTGAGAGAGCGTCAAAGGAAGAATCTTGTTCATTTAATGAAAATAGAAAGTGCTACTTTTGATGAAACTAGACCTTCTACATCAAGATGTCCCAAACCTTCATGGTGTGAGCATCCTATTTACATTTCAATTACAAGTTCTAATGAGTATGACTGGGACTCTATTTCAGAGCCCTCAACAGTTGATAGAGATGTTGATGTTGTTCACACTTTTAGTTCTCCACTTGAGGTAGCCAATGAGTCACGTGTAGGATTAGAGGTTTTGAGCCCACATGTTGCCTTAGTGGATGATTCTTTGCCTGTTAGGATGAATCCTGATTTGGGTAGCTTAGAGGGATACTTGATGGACTCTGACTCTTTAGTCACCAGTGATAATATCATTCATATTTATAACCTTGAACCAGCCGTTGACTTGCCTCTTCTTCATCCTGACCTTATTGATTGGTCCCAACACTATCAAGAACCTAAGCTCTTGACATTCTAAAATTATTATGAGATAGCTTGTTATCTAAATGCCATTGAACCCATAGTCTCTTCCACCAGTGAACTGGCTACTAGTATGATAGAGCTAGACATCAAGTACCTTAGTCACAAGATAAAAAGAAAATAAAATCAAAAGAATAGATGTTCTGATGGCAAAAACCACTATGTGGTGGTGTCAGAACCAAAAAAAAAGTAAAAAAAAATGAGGTATCTGAGGGTGAAAACCTCTCTGAGGTGCCTAAGGATGAGGTAGTTGATCATCTCCCCATCTATTTTCAAGATTTATCTTCAGTGCTTATTGATCCAACACAAGCAGTTAATTTGGGTACAGATGAGGCTCCACAGATAGTACATTTGGCTGAGTCCTTGTCATCGACAGAAAAATAAGCTTCATTAAGTTCTTATAGACCAAGAAGATCAATTTTGCATGGAATTATTCAGATATGCCAGGATTGGACATAAATCTTATCACGCGTCACTTATCTATAGCTCCAAATGTCAAACTAGTTAACAAAAATTGAGGAAGATGCATCCTCACATAGCTCTTCTAGTCAAAGCAAAACTAGAAAAACTCCTTGGTGCAAAATTTATAAGAGCTATTGCCTATGCTGAATGGATATCAAACATTGTACCAGTTTCCAAACATGATAAATCCATTCAAGTTTGCATAGATTTTAGATATCTCAATAGAGCATGCCCAAAGGATGATTTTTCACTTCCCAATATAGACATGATAGTTTATATGACTGCAGGTTATGAGATTTATTCTTTGATGGATGGTTTTTCTGGGTACAATCAAATTAAGATAGCTCCTAAAGATCAAGAAAAGGCTACATTCACTTGTGCATGGGGTACCTATTGTTGGAACGTTATGCCTTTTGGATTAAAAAATGCAGGAGCTGCCTATCAACAAGCTATAAAAACTATTTTTCATGACATGATGCATAAAAACATGGAAGATTATGTGGATGACACCTTGGCCAAGTCTAAACAAAGAGATACACACTTAGACAATTTGGAAGTCATTCTAGATCGTATGGAACAGTTTCAACTAAAGTTAAATCCTAAAAAGTGTGCATTTGGAGTCACCTCTGGAAAACTACTTGGCTTCATCATTTCACCAAAAAGGATAGAGGTGGACCCTGAAAAAGTTCAAGCAATCATAGATATGCCACCTCCTAAAAACATTAGTCAGATGAGGAGTCTTCAAGGACGTTTTCAATCTATAAGGAGATTTATTTCACAGCTGGCAGATAGAGCTCAACCCTTCAACAAGAACTTACATAAAGGAGTCAAATGTGTTTGGAATGAGGATTGTCAAAAGAGCATAGATCAAATTAAGAAGTACTTGGAAAATCCTCCTATTTTAATGCCTCCTATCCCAGGGAAACCACTTATTTTATACATTTCAGCAACAAAATCTTCCTTGGGGGCATTACTAGCTCAACTTGATGAAAATGGGAAAGAAAGAGCAATATACTACATTAGTCATACTCTTGTTTCATATGAGGTTAATTACACTAGCATTGAGAAAGATTTCCTTGCTGTTGTGTTTGCTTCCCAAAAGTTGTGACATTACATGCTTGCGCACACTATACACCTCGTAGAAAAAATAGATCCACTCAAATATTTGCTAAGTAAGGCTTCCCTCATAGGTAGACTTGCTAAATGGATGATGATACTTTCAGAGTTTGACATAGAGTACATTGAGTGTAAATAAATCAAAGGACAAGCCATAGAAGATCAATTGGCTGAATTCTCATTACAAGATAATGCACCTATTCAAGTTGACTTCCTAGATGAGCATCTCATGTATATGACTGAAAGAACATGGAAGATGTTCTTTGATGGGTCTTTTATGCAAAACAATTCAGGAGCTAGTGTGTTTTTTGTTTCTCCTCATGGGTACACGATTCCTAAATCTTATAAATTATTGTTCCCATGTACAAACAACATTGCTGAGTATGAAGCTTTAACAAATGGACTTAAGATGGCCATAGAAAGGAGAATCACAGAGTTACACATCTATGGGGATTCACAGCTGATAATCAACCAAGTTGATGATGAATATCAAACAAAACATGAGAAAATGGTACCTTACAAAAAAATGGTTGATTCCTTGAAATGGTACTTCACATTTGTCACATTTCAACAAATCCCTAGAGCAGAAAACAAAGTAGCTAATGTTATGGCTACACTTGCTTCACTCCTCCAGTTAGAGCAACATGAATCCAAATTTGAATTCCTGGTGGAAGAGCTACATCACCCTATCTTTGACTCCCAAGAAATTCATGTCATTTGTACACTTGTTGGTCATGGGTCATCCCGTTATGGTGTCATTTACTCATATCTTCATGATGGGATTATACCTGAAACCTTTAACTGATCTGAACGCAGAAACCTTACCCAAAATGCCTCTCGCCATTCCCTTCTCACTGGTGATTTGTATAGGAGGGGTCTAGATGGAACACTTCTTAGATGCTTAGAAAATGAAGAATCTGACCAAGCATTAGTTAATATTCATGAGGGCATCTGTGAGGGGCATTCCAATGGTCTTGTCATGGCCCGAAGGTTGCTTAGGGTAGGGTACTATTGGCCCACAATGCAGATTGATGTAGTAGCTTTTGCAAATTCATGTGAAAAGTGTCAAAACATGGTAACCTGATACATGCTCCAGGCAGGGAGCTCATTCCTTCTATATCTCATTGGCCATTTCAACACTAGGCCTTTGACCTTGTTGGGTAGATTCACCCCAACTCATCAGGTGGACACAAGTTTATTATCACTGCTATTGATTACTTCACTAAATGGGTAGAAGCTGTCCCACTTTCTGTTGCCTCAGGCAAGATAGTTTCTCTATTCATTTTGAACCATATAATCTATCGATATGGAGTGCCTTCCAGGATTATCACTGACAACAGAGGCCAGTTCAAAAATAGGGATCTTAAGCAACTCTACAAGAAATTCAAGATTAAACAACATTGGTCATCCATTTACTTCTTGCAAGGGAATGGTCAAGCAGAGGCATCAAACAAGGCCATTCTTAAAATTTTGCATAGAACAGTCTATAAGAATGGTAGAGATTGGCATTTACAGATAAATCCAGCTTTGTGGGCCTATAGAATGAGTATTCATACTCCTACTAGGGCTACTCCTTTTGCCCTTGCATATGGCGCTAAAGCAGTGTTACCTTTGGAGGTTGAGATTCCTTCCCTTAGATTTTCTCTCCATGGTCTAGTTACAGATGAAGACTATTGCACCATGAGACTTCAAGAGTTAGAACTTCTAGATGAAAAATGTCAAGCATCATTTGACCATATGAGGGTTTATCAAAAGCGCATGTCCAAAGCCGTCAACAAAAAGGTTCACCCAAGAGAATTCTAAGTGGGAGATCTTGTCCTACGTGAAAATCCTAAGAATCAACAACATAGAGATCAAAAGGGAAAATTTGAACCTAATTGGCTTGGACCTTACATCATTAAAACAACTTTTGGGATAGGTGCTTATTTACTGTCTATAGAAGAGGGAGAACAGCTCCCTGATCCTATCAATGTCTTGCACCTGAAGAAGTCCTATCCATTATTCTCATTCTGTCTAGGGGCATCCTTTGTACATAATTACTGATCCTGAAAAAATTCAAAAAAAATGATATATTGTCAAAAATTCTAAAAATCAGAAAATGTACTAAAAAATTATCATCTTAGTGAAAACCTAGCAATAGGCGCTTTGATGTATCTCAAAAAAATTCTATATTCCAAAAAGATAAAAAAAAATTCAAAAAAAAAAAGAAAAAAGTGCCTTGGTGAAAACCTGGAAGAGGCGCCTTGGTAGAAAAAATTCAAAAAAATTATAAAAAGTCCTAAAAAAAATGAAAAAAAAAATTGAAAAAATTGAAATTTAATCCAAGTGGTGAAAACCTGGAAATGGGTGCTACTTGAGGCCTTTGCACCCCTATTTCTTAGCATGTATCCGCAGCACTTAGCCTCTCTCCATCATGCCTTGTCTTTTTGCCTTGGTCTGGAGTTGGTATTTGTCTTTGTCTAGGGGGCATACCTGTGTTAGCTTTGGTCTCTTGGATGCGTTAGTCTTTAGGACATCTCACAAATGGTGTTTTTCAACACCACCTCAACTGTATTTTTTCAATACAACTCCTGACATTGAGTGTTTTTCAACACTTATCAGTTTGGTCTTACCCAGTTTTGTCATGTGATCTTACCTGCTTGCAAGCATTCAATCCTTATCCTCAGAACTCAGTATCAATTAACACACTTAAATTTTTAAACACAACACTTAATGCTTGAGCTATGTCATGATCTTTTCTTTGTGTGCTGACTGTTATTGATTTTCGTTGAGTGTCCTTGTCTAATAAGTCTCTCTGTGATGCATAGCTAGAGGACTTGGGGCATGGGACATATTTTTATTTGCTTCCTGCTTTATGCTTCACTGTTTTTGCACAACCATTTTGCTGGTCATCCTGGCCTCTATGCCTTGATGCGAGCGTGGTTTTACTATATTAAATTGGGTAAGCTAACATCACAGTCATCTTGACCTTTATGTCTTTGATACTTATGTTATAATCTTTCCACATTCCAATCCGATATAAATCACATTCATATCTTCATAGTTGCACTTGTAACTAGTGATGATTGTGTGATTTTCTGATGTCCGTTAATAATGGCCCAATGATGAAAATAAGTTCCTTAACATTCTCTAATGAATGATGAACACAAAGTCCTATGTTATAGTTTCTCTATTGCAAGTA
>MU223836.1:645190-701039 GCA_018584345.1 Thuja plicata | reverse complement strand
CTTCTTTTCTTCTAATTCAACCTTGGGGCATAATCTTTTGTGCTTGATGATCTACCTTGGTTCTATGATCCTTATATCTTTCATCTTACATCAAGAACCTTATCTTTAGTTTGATTTGATCAAATTTTTCAGTTTGTTGTTTCTTCTCTATCTCATTTCAATTTCGATCACGAGGGGGCAATACCTATCAAACTTCAATCCTTGATTCATCTTTATCAATCCTATCATTTGCTCCTCTTGGGGCAACCTTGCTTGAGATTCTTATGTCGGACATGTCAATTACTTACAAACAACGGTGTTGACCTTGTCTTATTTTGCAATCTGCTTATCTTTGTTCTGATGTCAATTACTTACAAACAACGGTGTTGATGTCTGTGTTGTTTTGTGATCCCAAATCGATCTCACACTTCAACTGCATTCTTTGACTACATGTGTTCCCAAAAGTATCACACATTAGTCAAAGAGGGGCAAATGTATGCACCATAAAATGGTCACCTAGACTATGGGCCCCATTTATCATTTTATCAATTTATCAAATTCCTGAATCAATGCTTTGGAACATTTTCAATTCAAATCAATTTCCTTGATCAAATTGTAATTAATTCAACTATTTCAATATTTCTTAAGGTTTGATCATTTTTATTTAATTAAAAGATTTAATCTCCCTTTTAATTAAATAAAATTCATCTTATTTAATTAAATTAAATTCCTCCCATTTAATTAAATAAAATTCTTCTAATTTATTTTATTTAAAGAAAAACCCCTCTTTTAATTAAATAAATAAAAATCCTCACTTAAAGCACTTTATTTGATGAAAAAGGAAATAAATTAAATAAAAATCCATTTTTCTTCACATCCTCCTAAGTGGTGGGCTTTTTGCCTCTTAATCATAGCCTTTGATTCTTGCCTCTTAATCTCTTTCATCCATTGTTCTTTAAAAGGAGACCTCTCCTCATTCATATATAATCTTTTTTCATAGTATTGTTATGTTGCAGGTTTGGAGAGCAATTTTGGAGGAGGATTTGAGCACGCAAGCTTGGATATTGCAACTTCTCTCTTCTTGTCTTCTTCTTGCATCCATGGCTACTCGTGTAGATTAGATTCATATTAGATTAGCTTTCATATTTCCTTTCATAGATTAATCATGCATTGTTATCATTTAGATTAATTTTTTTTCATGCATTGCAATCATATAGAATAGTTGTCATTTTCATGCATTGAATCTCTCATTTCATGGTGTACTTGCATGGGCACAACTAGGTCAATCTGAGGGCCTCCATTTCAAACCTTTGCACTCCATGGATAGAGATCTATGAGTTGATATTTGAGGCCTCATTCTTGAGCAACCTTGGATGGAATGAATCATAGAAGTGTGACACATTTTCATCACACAAGGTCTACCTAGTTAGAGGATTTTACAATCTCTACACTTAGAGATGTACCCTGTTAAAGCTTTTACAAATATCATATCAGTTAAGATCTACCCAGTATTGGGATTTCTAGCTATCAATACAATAGTATTAACAACTTATCAATGTATGTTATATTGCATTAATAACAAATGTTGATAAAATTCTATGTGCTCTAAAATACTGTTTTACCTCAATTACAATCTGTAACACTACTTGGATTTTCTCTACAATAGACTTCTATGTACTCTGTCACTTTTCCTCCTTTGTCGTCTCTCTTTTATTCAGTAAATCATCCTTTAAGTATAAGATTTATTGCCTCTTAATATTATGTGTTAGGTCACTGATAAATTATTTCAGCTATTAGATCTACTTTTCCGCTCGGTGACTATGTCACCTTTACCTCGGTACTTGGTGTTTTTCTTGGAAATAATATTCTTTGATTAACTTCTTAATATTCTTCTCAGATCTTCTCTTTGAATTATCTCGATCATTGATCATGTAACAAACTGATCTTCATGCATTGTAGAATCACAATTAATGTTGTATCAATTCATTAAATGCATCCTTTTCACTTTATAATTACTTAAGTAACTCAGTAGAGTAACTTCTCTTCACTCGATTAACTTGTTCTTCAGTACATGGTAAATGTCAACTTGATGTACTATTTGTGTTCGGTATTTGGTAAACTATGTGCTCTTAGTGTAGTGTCTGCGCTTTATCAACTTCATTGCCTTGCTCGGTGTACATTACTAACTACTCATATATTTTATTTTCTTCTTTTCACCGATTGAATCTTCTGACTCATATGACTTTGTCTAAACTAATGATAACAGAATATCCTATAGAGATAACAATCTCACCCTTTGACATTAGTTGAGAATTTTGACAAAAACTTCAAAGTCATCAAGACTTAGTAACTCCTCCTTGGATGTTACTCTCTATACAAAATATGTACAACTCTTCTCCTCTTTTTCTTTTTCACACATATACTTTTTGTATTTTGTATTGACTCTATTTGCTTCTTTTTTTATTTTCATAACTATATATATTTCCCCCTTTTTTGACAAAAAGTCTCAACAGTAAAACTTAAATATCAAAAATGTGTTTATACCTCTTCTATAATCTGGCTAGTACAGTATGTTGAGTATCTCAGAGATTTTGTAGTATCACAATATGTTCATTAATATCAGTCGATAAATCAACAATAGTATCCAGGGTGCTAACCTCTGGAAAACTTGCTAGTTCTTGTCCTTTCTTTAGGTGTATTTGTATTGATTGCATATGGGGAATAACTAGTGCTTGCAGCTCAAGAAACTCTAATATTATCTTAGCTTCCCCTTTTTCTCAATGAGAGCTAAACTCCGATGAGTTCCTGTATCTTTGAGTAGTGTTTCTGAAACTCTCAAGGCTCGGTAGTTAGCTTTGCAAGCTACCCAGTTAGCTCTTTCTCGGTATCTACCTCCTTCTTAATGTACTTGATAAATTTAGAAAGAATATAGAGTTTTTGAAATAATTAAATAATAGATTGCATTTTTTCTTCAACTTTGGAACATAACTCAGAAATAATTACCTTCTCTATAGCAATGTTCTACAGTAGGTCCTCCATCAATTTATTCTCTATTGATGTATTGTGAATATTCAACATATAATTTTTTGTGTCCTTGTTCGGTCCTTTGATTTTTTGGACTATATTTTCAACTTGGTCTAATAGTGGCTCAGACTCATCAATGGTGACTTCAGGAATAATCTCCTGGAAAAATTCTTTGACATCTTCTAGAATATCTACCTTTTTCTTCTTCTATAATAGATTTTCTTGTTTATCTGTTCTTCTAACTAACTGGCATAGATATCCAATTCCTTAGGCTTCATTTTGTTGGGCTCTCGTATTGGTTTTATAATAGGCTTGCTCAAATCAATGATTTGCTTCCTTTTCTTACTCTTCTTCTTCTCACTCAATTTTCTCTCTCTAGTAGTGCATTTATAAGGTGATTCCATTGTTGCATCTGGTGACTGGTTATGCTTTCCTTGGCTTTCACTTCCTCTTAATGTTTTGTTTCTTCTTTCTCTACATCCTTGCCATTTTTATTTGATTTTGGTAGTATTTCTTTTTTCTGTATCTTGTGGCTTGGGATCATTCTGAACAGTTGATATGTTGGTCATTGGTGTGTTCAAATTTTTTCCTTCAGTGTCAGATGGAGCTTCCAAAGGTATCCTTCTTGTGTTCAGTCTTGGTAGCCTCTGTCTTTTCAACATTTACATTGCTTGTGTCAAATGGTGGCTTGGTTGCCATAACTTGTGTAACTTCAGGGGTACCAATCTACATAGTAGAATAGATTTGTATTTGTACCAATACATGATCAATACTTTGTAATGGTGCAACATCTACATCCATGTACTTGGTGTCTGGTACTTGACAATCCATTACATCTTCATCCTTTGACAAATCCTTTGCAGGATCAATATCCTTTGATGCATCTTCAATGATTAATTTTGTATTATCAATGGTAAGATCAGTTGGATCTATTTGGCATGTGATTTCCTTTATTTGAGTCTTTGTTGCATCAAGTTGCTTGATATTAGATACGTAAAATATATCTCTCCATTTGGCATCAGTTTCCCTGTCTATAGATAGTATATCTCCATTCATGATTCATAGGGCTCTTCCCTTGACTATAAATCTTCTTTCATATTTATGTAGTGCTTTACTAATCTCAGGTGGTCCTAGGTCAGGAGAAATATGTCCAAGTGACCTTTCTCTCATTTATCTTTCAACATTAAGTGCATACTTCCATCTATAATTAATCTTATTATACAAATAATCTGGTATCTTACTTTCTAGCTCGATTGGAGTCAATCTGTATCTCATCAGTATTATCACAATAGTGAATTCAATATTTTTCTTGTCTTCATCATTCCTCTTCTCATAATTTACTTGCCTAAAAGATCAAATTCTTCTTGTATTCTTTAGCTCTTCCAAAAAATCATCTAGACTTCGTGGAACTCTTGAAAAATATGCTACAGGCGTAGACTTAGCTTCCTTATCTTATTCAGTTTCACTATCATCATCAATTCTTAGCTTTCTCCATGAACTTATACTTGGTTTTCCTCCTTGGGTTCTCTTGTAAGTTTTACCTTTCAGTTGAGCTATTTCCTTCTCCTTTGGTTTCATTGAAGATCTGGTGTTTCTTCTAGTGCCTCTCGTGCTTGATGAAGTTACAAGTGCTAGTTGTTTTTCAGCAACAACAATATATTTCTCATTATTTGTGTCTTTAACACTTGTATCATCAAATCTTAATGTTTTGGATAGATTATCAATCATTTTTCCTATCTTTTTGGCTACTTTAGGTATAACAATGTTCTGCTTATTCCTTACTTTCACTTCTTCATAAGTGTCATACCTCTTAGCTTTGGGTTCAACAGGTTTAGCAAGTAGTGCTTCAATCTGTTGTGATCCAATATCAATATCCAAATCATAACCTGTCAGTTGTATCCAGTTGGTTCTAGGATCAATAGCCTTGATAATACAAGTTTCAATGTCAACCTCAAAACATATATTATCTTGATACTTTGCAACCAGTTGAGGTGGTATCCTATACCTCTTATGCATTCTTGCTTGGAAATTCAAAAAGTATTCAGACATGATGCATCAAAATTATCTCCTAAACTCTGTATATACTCATTTATCTCATAAAGAATAGGTCTTTCAGGGATCCAAACTACATCTCCAATGGAGGGAAATGAATTCTGACAATAGAAGAAAATACATACCAATAATCAACCAAACTTCAGTGTGTTAGTCTTTTCTTTTCAGATTGTTTTCATATTGTCTTCTAATTGCTTCAGCAAGATTTCACATACATCAAATTTAAGTCCTTTCTTTACTAGTTTTTATACCAAATTCACTGCTCCACATGGTACACTATCCACTCTGGATGATTGGAACACTTGGTATGATAAGATATTACAAGCATACCATAACTTGGGGTATGTCACTATGGATATTCTCATCCCTATGCCAACCCATTGTGCTTTAGTGAGCTCGGTGATCTTACCCATGTTGATTTTCTTAGTGGTCTTGAGCTTGTCTCTGATTCAGAATCTAATAATGATATGAAATATGTCCTTAGTGATCTTGATAGGTTCATCCAACCACATGAATTGGTCATGTACTTAGCTAAGTACCATTCTTATCTATTATGTCTTAAAAACCCTTAGTAAGTGAACAGTGTGTGTCAAACCTTTTGCTTCTAGGTCAATATGCTCGTCCTTCACTTTCTCTTTCTCTCATAACTTGCTAAATTATGTATCTATCTCCGCTTTGCACAACTATTCAATCTAACAATATGTAAATGTGTGTACATCTTTAACTAATATAACTCTCAGTGGTAACAAATATAGGGCTCTCGTTATATCTGTTTCAGAGGCTATAGTTGGGGGTAATTTATATTCTCAATTTACTGGTTCTACTTCCTTCACAACTGTAGGTGTCCTTAACTTTGGTGTCATGTTTAACTTCAAATACTTTGATTAAAAAGACTAGGGTACACTTCAATAAACCATGAATTTGCAAACTCAACTCCAAAAATATCTCAAATGTTTCTTGAAATTCTTGCAAAGATTTAGAAAAACCTTGTAGTCGCTTGAATTCACTCGGGATAGTCGCTTTGCAAATGTGCTCGATATTATTCTAAAAATGTTAGCTTCAAATTATTTGCAAAATGACCTATTTATACTTTTTCCTCGATTAGGGTTTCCAATGGCTCTATTAATGTGCATTAAATTCCCTTGTCGAGTCTCTTTTACCTTTATACTGACTACATAGTTACTTTTCTCGACCGAGTTAAACAAAATAACTATATATATAACAATGTTCATCCAAAACTTATACAACTTATCCAATTGTAGCTCAATATGTTGATATAGATCTCAATTCTATTTCTAGGAACTGAAGTAGGGTTTATTATAAGCATGCAGTTCCTAGATACCTCTCACCGACTAGGTGGAGCTTGGTGCAACCAACTTGGTAGAGATGGTACAGTCTGTGCTTCTGGATGATGTTCCTTCATCCCGAGTCTTTCTCCTCCAGGTTTTGTTCATTTGTTCTTGGATTTCCTCAATAGTAGTAGGGGATATTACTTCAGGTTTATCTTCAGTCAGTGCATCACCTTGATATCTACAATTCCTTGCAAGGTGTCATGCCTTATGAAAATGAAAACATGTCATGCCAGGGTTTCTCCATGCTCTTCTATTATCCCTTTTGTGCATCAACATGTAATTTGCAGCAATGTGTCCATACCTTCCACGGGATAAACATGAAATTCTTGTATTATAGTCCCATGGTATAGAAATGCATGCGCAGTTGTTTTTAGCATTCTCTCGGTTAGGCTTCTAATTGTCATTTATTTACTTTATTCTGCACTCTTCAACTTTGTGTCCAAACTTATTACAATTCTTGCAGTAACCATGAAACTTAGGTTTCCTTGTGTTGTTAGCAAGATTAGTTCTACATTCAAATGCTTGATGTGCATATATTACATCTAAAATAATATCCATCAAACTTAGGTGTACTCAGAGATTTACCTTTCCTGCTCCTGTAGACATTAGTAGTATGTCCAAGCTTCCCACAATAATTTCAACTTGGCCTCTTTTTTCTGTGGGGGTGTAGTACTTTCATCTCTTTTTTCTTTTGATGTTTCTCCTTTCTTAGTGTTGTTGTCCTCTTTGAATCCAATACCTATTTTGTCATTCCTTTGTTTCTGATTCTTGAATTGTTGATCCAAATATTTTAGTGCTTCTTCATTTCTTTTCAATATTGCATTTGCATCTTTCTCAGCTTTTAGTTTTTGATCCATTCTTTCAATTTCATCTTTCAATGCTTGATTCTCAAATTATTTTCCGGTGTTATCTTGAATTGCACTCATAATTTTATCGGTCATGTCATAGTGAACTTTTGTCATTCTCATGATCTCATTATCTTTTTCCAATAAATTCATTTCAACTTGTCTTTTATCATCTTCTACGATTTTCTTTCATCTTCAGTAATCCTCTTTCCTTCAATCCACTCAACCATTCTTATCATATTGGTTTCAAGATTTATCTTCATTAGGTCCAACTGCTCGGTAAGTGTATCATTTGTTTCCAGTAGTTCTTTTATAGTTGTTTCAGACTCATCAGTAACATTGCCTTCAGATTTTGTTTCAAGTGTATCAACTTGTTCTTTTTTAACCTTTATTTCATCATATATTTTAAATCTAACCCTTAGAGACTTCTCAATTTTCTTCTTTAGATCAATGATTAATTCTCTTGCACTTTCCAACTCAGATTCAAGACCATCAATTCTTTTAAATTGCCTATAACTTTCCATGACTATGGAAAGTTGTGACCGAGAGGGGAGGGGTGAATCAGTACCACAAAAAACTTTTATAACTTAAACTGTCAATAACCATATATGGCTACTGATGATTCTCAGATTCAATAACTTGAAATAAAACTAATATAAAGCTTATAAAACATAATATCCAATCATTCAAGTAAATGAACTCATAAATCCATGATTTTTTTTATGCATAAATCCTTGGTTAGAGGACAAAACTGTGGTGGGGATGACACCCACAACCTTCACTTACTATAGTATAAAGGGTGCTCGGTTAGAGCTTACATAGTTTATCCATTTTGATAGCTTACCCAGTTAAGAGTATACAAAGAATAGTTAGGTCTACCTGATTAGAGGATTTTACAATCTCTACACTTAGATATGTACCATGTTAAATGTTTTACAAATATCAGATCGGTTAAGATCTACCTGATATTGTGATTTCTAGCTCTCAATACAATAGTATTAACAACTTATCAATGTTTTTTTTTTTGTTGGTAATATATGCTTTTGACTGGAGCGATAACCAGTGAGGCCAAAAATCTGGGGGACCTCATCCCTAAGAAACCATCACATCAGACCCGCAATGTAGCGAGCCCAACAGGGACATCAACCCATGTCATCCAGGTCCGCAATGACACCACAACCAGTGAGGGTCTGACAAATGGAACATGAACACCACTATCTTCAAACTCCTCCATTGCAAGTACAGTGCACTCCCTCACCAACGATCCTTTCTAACTCTTGTGACTACTATGTAGCGTATACGTCGTGTGATGCCTATGAAATTCAAACCATGAATTATGTTGAGCAATAATTCCTTATGAATCCTATGCCCAACATATACTGTCTCACTTAATTGCACTTCTCATGGTTTGAACATTGAACCTCCCAATTACTGGGGCTCGCAGCCACCACTGCATTGTGATCTCATGCTCAAAAATTTAAGCTAGGGATGTACTCCCTAGATGGAATGCAAATGCCATACTCCACATCCCATGGGTAAATCACGATACAAGATCTTGGGGGCCTCTTAATTGTTTACGTAGTAGAGAGTAACCCTGTGAGGTTTGAACCTTGGTTATAGGAACTACAAGCAAGAAGCCCCACTATTTCACCAAAGGGTTGCCCCTACAACTTATCAATGTTTGTTATATTGCATCAATAACAAATTTTGATCAGACTCTATGTGCTCTAAAATACTGTGTTACCTCAATTAAAATCTGTAACACTACTCTAATTTTCTTTACTGTAGCTAGATATTAGCTCAGTGCTCTTCTCTGATCTCTGATCTTCAATAACAACCTTCTCTGTACTCTGTCTCTTTTCCTCCTATGTCATCTCTCTTCTATTATGTAAATCATCCTTTAAGTATAATAATTATTCCCTCTTAATCTTATGTGTTGGGTAACTAATAAATTATTTCAACCAGTAGATCTTCTTTTCCACTTGGTGACTATGTCACTTTTACTTTGGTACTTGGTGCTTTTCTTAGAAATAACAATCTTTGATTAACTGCTTAATCTAGTTCTCATATCTTCTCTTTGAATTATCTCCATCATTACTCATGTAACAAACTGATCTTTGTGCATTGTAGAATCATAATTAATGTTGTATCAATTCATTAAATGCATCCTTATCACTTTACAATCACTTAAGTAACTCGGTAGACTAACTTCTCTTCGCTCGGTGAACTTGCTCTTTAGTACTTGATAACTGTCAACTGAATGTATTGTTTGTGTTTGGTAAACTATGTGCTCTCTATGTAGTATTTGTGCTTTATCAACTTCACTACCTTGCTTGGTGTACATTGTTGACAGCTCATACATTTGATTTTTTACTTTTCACCGATTGAATCTTCTGACTCATATGACTTTGTCTAAACTAATGACAACAAAATAGCTTATAGAGATAACAATCTCCCCCTTTGACACTAGTTGAGCATTTTGACAAAAACTTCAAAGTCATCAAAACTTAGTAACTCCCCCTTGGATGTTACTCTCTATAAAAAATATGTACATCTCTTCTCCTCTTTTTTCTTTTTCACATATATACTTTTTGTATTTTGTAATGACTCTATTTGCTTCTTTTTCTGATTTTCAAACCTATATATATTTCCCCCTTTCTGACAAAAAGTCTCAATAGTAAAACTTAAATATCAAAAATGTGTTTATACCTCTATTGTAATCCAGCTAGTACAATCTACCAAGTATCTCAGAGATTCTATAGTATCACAATATGTTCATTGAAATTTTTCGATAAATAAACAATAGTATCCAGGGTGTTAACCTCTGGAAAAATTTCTAGTTCTTTTCCTTTCTTCAGGTGTATTTGCATTGATTGCATATGGGGAATAACTAGTGCTTGCAGCTCAAGAAACTTTAATCTTAACTTATCTTTCTCCTGTCTCAATGAGAGTTGAACTCCCATGAGTTCCTGTATCTTTGAGTAGTGTGTCTAAAATTCTTGAGACTCGATAGCTATCTTTGCAAGCTACTCAGTCAACTCTTTCTCGGTATCTGCCTCCTTAATGTCCTCGATAAATTTTAGAAAGAATACAGATTTTCTAAAATAATGAAATGATGGACTCCAATTTTTCTTCAACTTTGGAACATAACTTAGAAAGAGGTACCTTCGCTATAGCAATGTTCTGTAGTAGGTCCTCCTTCAATTTATTCTCCATTGATGTCTTGTGAATCTTCAACATATAATAAGTCATGTCCTTCTTTGGTCATTTGATTTGTTGGAATACACTTCCAACTTGATCTAATAGTGGCTTAGACTCATTAATGGTGACTTCAGGAACAATCTCCTGGAAAAATTCTTTGACATCTTCTAGAATATCTACCTTTTTCTTCTTCTCCAATAGCTTTTCTTGTTCAAATTTTCTTCTAACTAACTTGGCATTGATATCCAATTCCTTAGGCTTTATTTATTTTGTGTCTCCTATTGCTATTATAATAGGCTCGCTCAAATCAATGATTTTCTTCCTTTTCTTACTCTTCTTCTTCTCACTCAATTTTCTCTCTCGAGTAGATCCTTTAGAACGTGATGTCATTGTTGCATCTGGTGACTCGGTATGGTGAATGGCTATGCTTTCCTCTACTTTCACTTCCTCTTGTTGTTTTGTTTCTTCTTTCTCTGCATCCTTGCCTTTTTTATTTGATTCCTACATCATTTCTTTTTTTGTATCTTGTGGCTTGGGATCATTCTGAACAGTTGATGTGTTGGTCATTGGTGTGTTCAACTTCTATCCTTCAGTGTCGGTTGGAGCTTCCAACTTGATATCCTTCTTATGTTCAGTATCGGTAGCCTTTTTCTTTTCAACATTTACATTGCTTGTGTCAACTAGTGGCTCGGTTGCCATAACTTGTGTAACTTTAGTGGTACCAATCTGCATAGTAGAATAGATTTTTATTTGTACCAATACAGGATGAATACTCTGCAATGGTGCAACATCTACATCCATGTACTTGATGTCTGGTACTTGTAAGTCCATTACATCTTCATCCTTTGACAACTCCTTTGCAGGATCAATATCCTCCAATGCATCTTCAATGATTACTTTTGCATTATGAATGGTAAGATCAATTGGATTTATTTGGCCTATGCTTTCCTTTATTTGATCAGTGATGGTTTCGCTTTGAGTCTTTGTTGCATCAGGTTGCTCAATATTAGAGATGTCAAATATATCTCTCTATTTTGAATTAGTTTCCCTGTCTACATATAATATATCTCCATTCATTATTCTTAGGGCTCTTCCCTTAACTATAAATCTTCTTGCATATTTTTTTAGTGCTTCGCTAATCTTAGATGGTGTTAGGTCAGGAAGAGTATGTAGAAGTGACCTTTCTCTCATTTCTCTTTCAGCATCAAGCGCATACTTCCATCTAGCATCAATCTTATTATACAACTCATTTTGTATCTTACTTGCTAGCTCAATTGGGGTCAATTTGTATATCATCGGTATTATCACCATAGCATCTTTAATATTTTTCTTGTCTTCATCATTCCTCTTCTCATACTTTTCTTGCCTAAAAGCTCCAAGTCTTCCTGTATTCTTCATCTCTTCCAGAAAATTATTTAGACTTTGTGAAATCTTGAAAAATCTGCTACAGGTGTAGGCTTAGCTTCCTTATCTAATTTAGTTTCACTATCATCCTCAAGTCTTAGCTTTCTCCGTGAACTTATAGCTAGTTTTTCTCCTATAATTTTTACCTTTTGGTTGAACTATTTTCTTCTCCTTTGGTTTCACTAAAGATATGGTGTTTCTTTCAGTGTCACTCATGCTCGGTGAAGTTACAAGTGCTAGTTGCTTGTCAGCAACAATAATAGCTTTCTAATCATTTGTATCTTTAACACTTGTTTCATCCACTCTTAATGTCTTGGATAGATTATCAATTATTTTTCATGTCTTCTTGACTACTTTAGGTATCACAATGTTCTTCTTATTCCTTACTTTCACTTCTTCATAAGTGTCATACCTCTTAGCTTTGGGTTCAATAGGTTTAGCAAGCAGTTCTTCAATCTGTTGTGATCCAATATCAATATCTAAATCATAACCTGTCAGTTGTATCCATTCGGTTCTAGGTTCAACAACCATGATAATAGAAGTTTCAGTGTCAACCTCAAAACATATATTATCTTGATACTTCACAACTGGTTGAGGTGGTATCCTATACCTCTTGTGCATTCTTGCTTGGAAATTAAAAAAGTATTCAGACATGATGCATCAAAATTATCTCCTAAACTCTGCATATACTCATTTATCTCATAAATAATAGGTCTTTTGGGGATCCAAACTACATCTCCAATGGAGGGAAATGAATTCTGACAATAGAATAAAATACATACCAATGAATCAAACTTTAGTGTGTTAGTCTTTTCTTTTCAGATTGTGTTCATATTGTCTTCTAATTGCTTCAGCAAGATTTCACATACATAAAATTTAAGTCCTTTCTTTACTAGTTTTTATTCCAAATTCACTGCTCCACATGTTACACTATCCAATCAGGATGATTGGAACACTCGGTATGATAAGATATTACAAGCATACCATGACTTGGGGTCTGTCACTATGGATATTCTCATCCCTCTACCATCACATTGTGGTTTAGTGAGCTCGGTGAACTTACCCTTGTCAATTTTCTTAGTGGCCTTAGGCTTGTCTCCGATGGGGAATCCAGTAATGATACGCATATGTCCTTAGTGATCTTGACAAGTTCATCCAACCACATGAATTGGTCATGTACTTGGCTGAGTACCATTTTTATCCATTTTGTCTTAAAAACCCTCAGTAAGTGAATAACATGTGTCAAACCTATTGCTTCTAGGTGAATATGATCATCCTTCACTTTCCCATTCTCACACAACTTGTTATATGATGTATCTATCTCCGCTTTGCACAACTCTTCAATATTACAATGTATAAACATGCGTACATCTTCAAATAATATAACTCTTAGCGGTATCAAAGATAGGGCTCCCGTCATATCTATTATAGCGGCTATAGCTAGGGGTAATTTTTATTCCAAATTCACTGGTTCTACTTCCTTCACAACTATAAGTGTCTTTAACTTTGGTGTCGTGTTTAAATTCAAATACTTTGATTAAATAGACTAGGGCACACTTCAATAAACCATGAATTTGCAAACTCAACTCGGAAAATATCTCAAATGTTTCTTAAAACTCTTGCAAAGATTTAGAAATACCTCGTAGTCACTTGAATTCACTTGGGATAGTCACTCTGCAAATGTGCTCAATGTTTTTCTAAAAATGTTAGGCTCAGATGATTTGCAAAATGACCTATTTATACTTTTTCCTTGATTATGGTTTCCAACGGCTCTTTTAATGTGCAGTAAATGTGCTTTCTGAGTCCCTTTTACCTTTATACCGACTACATAGTTACTTTTCTTGACCGAGTTAAACAAAATATCTATATATATAACAATGTTCATCCAAAGCTTATACAACTTATCCAGTTGCATCTCAATATGCTAATATGGATCTCATTTCTATCTCTAGGAACTAAATTAGGGTTTATTATAAGCATGTAGTTCCTACATACCTCTCACCGACTAGGTGGAGCTCGGTGCAACCAACTTGGTAGATATGGTGCATTTTATGCTTCCAGATGATGTCCCTTCATCCTGAGTCTTTCTCCTCTAGGTTATGTTCATTTTTTCTTAGATTTCCTCAACAGTAGTAGGGTATTTTACTTTAGAATCATCTTTGGTCAGCGCATCACCTCAGTATCTACAATTCCTTGCAAGGTGTCCTACCTTATGATAATGAAAACATGTCATTCCAAGGTTTCTTCATGCTCTTTTGTTGTTCCTTTCATGCATCAACGTACAATTTACAGAAATGTGTCCATACCTTCCACAGGATAAACATGAAATTCTTGTATTATAGTCCCATGGTATAGAAATGCCTGCTCGGTTTGTTTTATCATTCTCTTAGTTAGGCTTCCAATTGTCATTTCTTTTCTTTATTCTGCATTCTTCATCTTTTTGTCCAAACTTATTACAATTCTCAGAGTAACCATCAAACTTAGGTTTCATTATGTTGGTAGCAAGATTATTTTTGCATTCAAATGCTTGATGTGCATACCTATTGCATCTAAAACCAAATTCCATCAAACTTATGTGTACTCAGTGATTTACCTTTCCTGCTTCTACGGACATTAGTAGTATGTCCAGGCTTTCCACAATAATTGAAACTTGGCCTCTTTTGTTTTGGTGGGGGTGTAGTACTTTCATCTCTTTGTTCTTTTAATGATTTTTCTTTCTCAGTGGTGGTGTCCTCTTTGAATCCAATACCTATTTTTTTGTTCCTTTGTTTCTTATTCTTGAATTGTTGATCCAGAGATTTCATTGCTTCTTCATTTCTTTTAAGTATTGAATTTTCATCTTTCTCAACTTTCAATATTTGATCCATTCTTTCAATTTAATCTTTCAATGCTTGATTCTCAAATTATTTTTTGGTGTTATCTTGATTTGCACTCAAAATTTGATCGGTCATGTCGTAGTGAACTTGTGTCATTCTCACGATCTCATTATCTTTTTCCAATAACTTTATTTCAACTTTTCTTTTATCATCTTCTGCCATTTTCTTTTCATCTTTAGCAATCCTCTTTCCTTCAATAAATCCAATCTTTCTTATCATGTTGGTTTCAAGATCTATCTTCATTAGGTCCAACTACTTGGTTATTGTATCATTCTTTTCCAGTAGTTCTTTTATAGTTGTTTCAGACTCATCAGTAACACTTCCTTTAGATGTTGTTTCAATTGTATCAACATGTTCTTGTGTAACCTTTAGTTCATCATATATTTTCAATCTAACCCTTAGAGACTTATGAAGTTTCTTCTTCAGATCAATGATTAATTCTCTTGCACTTTCCAACTCAGATTCAAGATCATCAATTCTTTTGAATTGCCTAAAACTTTCCATGACTAGGAAATTTAACTCTCAGGTGGTCAAACCCTATAACTCAAGAGTAGTAGCTCTAATACTAATTGTTGGAATGACTACGGAAAGTTGTGACTGAGAGGGGAGGGGTGAATCAGTACCACAAAAAACTTTTATAAGTTAACTGTCAATAACCATATATTGTTGTTGTTGATTACCGAATTCAATAACTTGAAATAAAACTAATATAAATCTTATAAAACATAATATCCAATCATTCAAGTAAATGAACTCATAACTCCATATTTTTTTTACGCAGAAATTCTTGGTTAGAGGAAAAAAATCTGGTGGAGATGACACCCACAACCTTCACTTACTATAGTATAAAGGGTGCTCTATTAGAGCTTATGTAGTTTATCCATTTTGATAGCTTACCTGGTTAAGAGTATACAAAGACTAGTTAGGTCTACCTGGTTAGAGAATTTTACAATCTCTACACTTAGAGATGTACCCTATTAAAGGTTTTACAAATATCATATCGGTTAAGATCAACCCAATATTGGGATTTCTAGCTCTCAATACAATAGTATTAACAACTTATCAATGTCTGCTATATTGCATCAATAAAAAATATTTATCAAAATCTATGTGCTCTGAAAGACTTTGTTACCTCAATTATAATATGTAATACTACTTAGATTCACTCTGTTGTAGCCATATTTTAGCTCGGTGCTCTACTTTGATCTTTGTTCTTAAATATAAACCTTCTCTGTACTCTGTCTCTTTTCCTCCTTTGTCATCTCTCTTTTGTTCAGTAAATCATCCTTTAAGTATAATATTTATTGCCTCTTAATCTTATGTGTTAGGTTGCTGATAAATTATTTCAACCGTTAGATCTTCTTTTCTGCTCGGTGACTGTGTCACTTTTACCTCGATACTTGGTGTTTTTGTTGTAAATAAAAATCTTCTATTAACCTCTTAATCTGCTTCTTAGATCTTCTCTTTGAATTATTTTGATCTTTGATCGTGTAACAAACTGATCTTCATGCATTGTAGAATCACAATTAATGTTGCATCAATTCATTAAATGTGTCCTTATCACTTTACAATCACTTAAGTAACTTGGTAGAGTAACTTCTCTTCACTTGGTTAACTTGCTCTTCAACACTCGGTAACTATCAACTCAATGTACTATTTGTGTTTAGTGTTTGGTAAACTATGTGCTCTCGGTGTAGTGTCTGCGCTTTACCGACTTCACTGCCTTGTTCGGTGTAAATTACCGACTGCTCATATATTTTCTTTCCTTCTTTTCACTGATTGAATCTTTTGACTCATATGACTTTGTCTAAAATAATGACAACAAAATATCCTATAGAGATAACACTTAACGGGTCCTAGAACACATTAATGTGTCCTAGGACCCCTTAACAACCCTTACAACCCCTAATATGTAGAGAGAGGGGTCCTAAAGGGTAATAAGGGTTACTAAGAAACATTAATGTGTCCTAGGACCCCTTAAGACCCCTTAGGACCCATTACCATACACTAATGTATGGTAAGGGGTCATAAATAGTTGTAACAGTTCCTTGGACACATAATGTGTCCAAGGACCCCTTAACAACCCTTAAGACCACTAATATGTAGAGAGAGGGGTCATAAAGTGTCATAAGGGGTCCTAGGACACGTTAATATGTCCTAGGACCACTTATGACTCTTTAGGATCTCTTACCATATATCTTATGGGTCCTAAGGGGTCATAAGGGGTCATAGGAAACATTAATGTGTCCTAGGACCCCTTAGGACCCCTTACCATACATTATTGTCTAGTATGGGGTCCTAAGAGGTCATAATGGGTCCTAGGACACATTAATGTCTCCAAGGACCCCTTAAGACCCATTGCAACCCCCTAGAACCCCTTACCATAAATCAATGTAAGTTAAGGGGTCCTAAGGGGTCCTAGGATACATTAATGTATCCTAAGACCTCTTATGACCATTTATGACACACCTCTCTACATATTAGGAGCCCTGAGGGTTTTTAAGGGGTACTTAGACACATTAATGTGTCATATGACTCCTTGAGACCTCTTAGGACACCTTTCCATACACTAATGTATATTAAGGGGTTGTGAGGGGTACTAAGGGGTCCTAAGACACATTAATGTGTCTTAGGACCCCTTATGACCCTAAATGACCCCTCTCTCTATATCTTAGGGGTCATAAGGGTTGTTAAGGGACCCTATGACATATTAATGTTTCTTAGGACCCCTTAGGACCCCTTACCATACACTAATATATTCTAAGGGGTATTATGGGCTACCGAGAGGTCCTGAGGGGTACTAGTACACATTATTGTGTTTTAGGACCCCTTAAGACCCCTTACCATACATTAGTGTATGGTATGGGGTTATAAGATGTCATAAGGGGCATTAAGACACATTAATGTGTCCTAGAAAGCGTTAGAACCCCTTACAAACCCTTAGGACCCATTACCATAAATTAGTGTATGGTAGGGGGTCCCAACGAGTCGTAAGAGGTCTTAACGGGTCCTAGGACACATTAATGTGTCTTAGGACCCCATATGATCCTTTACAACCCCTATCTCTATATCTTACAAGTCATAAGTATTTTTAAGGGGTCCTATGACACATTAATGTGTCATAGGACCCCTTAAGACCACTTATGACCCTTTAAGACCCCTTACCATACACTAATGTATGGTAAGGGGTCCTAATGGGTCGTAAGGATGTGAGGTCCCAGCCTGACCCATCATAGCATAACTGACATTTTAAAATTTTGACTATCACGATGGTACATTATTTTGAAAAATTAGACTTATTGGAGAGCGATTTCATATTATTAGACACTATGTGATGATTTTTACATTATGATGATGATGATGTTAGGATATACTTTTATATGCTTATGGCTAACAGATCTTGATGATATGATATAGATGAAAAGATGAATTCATAATCTCATGTTTTGATTTTATATTGACTTATGAAATGTGATTCAGAGTGAATGTGGTGTTAATTGAATTTAAATATGCTGACTTGATTCTGCAAATGCTCTTAGGATAGTTGTGATAGTTGAATTTCAGATATTACATGATGATGAGATTTAGCAATAATTGACGAGTACATGTATTTTCATGTGGAAATTTAATTACAAATGATTATTGTAAATTATGATGAATTTTGAGAAAATGCAAGTTGCTAATAGATGTGTTTAATGTTATCAATAATTTTGCAATTTTTATATACTTGATTTCTTTCTCGAGCTATTGATATTGTGATCGAGTGTGCAAGAAATTGACCGTGGATTTAAATGTGGGGAATCAAGAATAGATTAATGTGAAAATAGTAAAAAGATGAGGTTTAATATATGAAGAGATATAACCTAGTTGTTACATGTTTTATTTAGTAAATGTGATATTTGTATGTATTGTAATTTATAAATTATAAATATCTGGTTTATCCAACTTGGCATGCCATGTGTAATGTAATGTGATGTGCTTTATGTTGAGTCAATTGACACTTGTACATGTGATTTGGGATGACCATGTGGGTTAGATTGGGATTAAAATTTTACCCTAGAGTCACTGTGTAGTGTCCCCGTGTAGCGTTACTTGTATAAGAAGCCAAAAGTAGAGTCCCGTCATGTAAATTCATAGGTTAACTCTTAGAGGGTTAAATGGAGCCCTGTGGGGTGGTTTGGGTTTAAATTAGCTAGCCCAATAGGTTTCCCATGGGTTAGGGGTTAATTTTTTACCAATAGCGTGCCCAAAACTCATTTATGGCCTTGGGAAAAGTACCTTTTTTAGAGTGGCTAATTTGAAAGAGAGCCAAGTCCATCCCCTTCTCTACATTTTTGGTTTTCCTCTCATTGATGAGAGGGGAAAATATGGAAGAGAAGGACTAAAAAATTCTTCTCTCATTATGATGGGTGGGTGAGAATTTCTTTTTAGTAAAAGTTTGGAGGAGTTTGTTGGTTGATTGCCCACTCTCCAAATTTGGAGACTTCTAGTTGAGTTAGTGAGATTAAGAGATTTGGACAAGAAGAAAAAGCTAAGGAAGGGAAAATCTCATCTTAAACTTCATTTTTCCATTTCTTGGAGCAAGTTTGGGTCTCTATTTCCATGGAAGTTTATGTTTTGTGTAATTTTTGTAGCATTTTAATTCTTGTAGTATGTAGTATGTGATGTTGTATGCATTTGTGTTTGTGAGATCTTGTTTTCTTTTTTCTTACTTTTGGAATGTATGTTGTTTTTGGGTGTGTAAGGACATACTCACCCTTGGGAGGGAAGATAGACTTGAGGGTGAAGGTATTTAGTTGGGAAAAAACAAATGGTGTAGAGTCTCTCCTAAAGGAGGAGAGGGATTTGGCATGGAGTATGGGCTCCATGTTGCCATTATTTGTTCTACACCTTTTGGGGGCCAAAAGGGGAGAAATTTGTATATGAGAAATGAGAAGTTTTGAGATGTGTAAATGAGCCTTGTGAAGGCATTGCTATGTTAATGCATTGTTTTATGTCTTATCCTATTTGGGTTCATTTTCCACCTTTGCCCCTTTTCATGGGTCCAAGGTGATCACCAAGGGTATGGGAGATCAATGTTGTTATGGTTGTTTATATGTGTTGTTGCATATGATTGGTTTGATATGGTTGTCACCCATCTAGTCTTGGTTCCTCGATATCAGGGGTGGCCTTGTAAAGGGCTAGGTTGGGAGGTGAGCCTCCTTTCTCAACCTTTGTAAATTTGTAGGTTATGCTTGGATTTTTGAAGAAGAATGTGAAAGATTTAAAAAAAATGTGTTGAGAAATTATTGTTTAAATGTGATATTCTATGTCGCTAAGTCCTTGTAATTAAGCCTCCTTGTGTAAATTTGAAAACCTAAGTAGCAATGTCCATGTATCCAAGCCATTGTTAGCAAAAGGATGTAGTGTATGAATTTCTTGTATAGATACATTTCAAGTTGTAAATGTATATTTTGATGTTTAATTCAAGTTGTAGGAAAGGAATTCTTCATCTTCTTAAAGAAAGGTTGATGATTATTCATTTCCATATATATGTGTGTGTGTGTGTGTGTAGACACACACACACACACACACACACACACACACACACACACACCTTTTTAAATCTGTTATATTGGACAACAAGTGTATAGGCATTAGTTGAAGTCATATTAGGCATTGGTTCAATATTGAGGACTTTCATATGAACATTTTCATCCCTACCATAAGGCTTACCAAATATGTATAGATTAAATTATTTAAAATAACACAACCACTTATAAATGCATGTAAAATATAAATTATATAAACATACACTTGATTGTATTTATAAACCATTTAAAATAACACAATCACTTATAAATGCATGTAAAATCTACAGTTGTATAAACATATACTTGATTGTATTTATAAACCATTTAAAATAACACAATCACTTATAAATGCATGTAAAATCTACATTTGTATAAACATATACTTGATTGTATTTATATCTATAGACACCTAAATCTGATTAACCTAATTCAATCATATTTAGTGCCTTCTGGGACATATCAGCTAAGCAATTAAGCATTAATTGACCTATGTCATCACCTAGCACTAATTAATTCAATTAATTGGCTATAGTCTTGATTAATTATCAAAAGCAACCAATAGCTTAATAAATAATTAAAACCATATTCCCCTATTATTGAATGAATATGTTATTTATGTAATTCAATTCATTAATATTCTCTTTAACCCGTAACCTAACCTATCTCAACCACCTAACTCAGATTTCAAACTAATCCTAACCTCTTCACCCATGTTAATCCTAATCCTAATCCTATCCTAAAATCTCCCTAATGATGTCAGATTCCTAATCTTTGGATTAGGAATTCAATCCCTTCCCCAAAGTCAACTTTCTCAAGCTTTATCTTATCCACTCACCCATGCCTCATTAATGCCTCTTACACTCCTCATTAATGCCTCTTACACTCCTCATTAAGCTCTTCCACTCTCATTAATAGCCTTATCTCATAAAGTATCCTCTCATCTCCTTGGCTCACTTCCCTAAATGGTCACATTTCTCCATCTTTTCAACCCAATCATATTGTGACACTTATCATCATATGATGCACTTGAAGAAGTATAATCCATGTGCTCTCTTCTAGGTGCATCTGGACCTCTCCTCATGATTTTATCTTGAACCTTGATTCCTCACCCATTTTCTATAAAAGAAACCTCATTCCTTCACAATTTCATCCACCTTTCATGCATTTTTATAAGGATAGTTTTGAGAGCAAGTCAAAAATCCAATTCCAAAGCAGAGTTATAATGTCAGTTTGAAGAACCCCTCATGAAGCTTGAATCATATCAAATCTAGAGCACACATTCATAAGCATGGATAAATCAAAAGATCAAAAGGGAGCTTGGATTTTGTTTTAGGGAGGTTTGCACTCCTTATGTTTTTATTGTTTTTAGGCTTTCTTTTTAGTCCAATCATGCATGTAGTTTAGATTATCAGTTGTAAAATGTTTTAATTCGTTATTATGCTCCTTTACACCTAATTTTCATAGCTCACATTTTGGCATGCCCGGTGGGACACACTTCACCGGTCAGTTTTACTAACAATAATGGTTTCTCTTGAGTTTTTGAGTTTGTAGTATTTTCAGGTTTAAAGGTGTCTTGCCTCAAAATGGACTCAACCTAATTTTTTTATTGATGAGAGGGTTGAGGCTAAGCCTTATCATCACGTTGACCTTTTTAAGGGTAGTATCGCTAACTTTGACGAAAATTGTGCATGGTTGACTTTTGGTCAACCATGGTCAAACTTCATTCATTTCAATTTTCAAACCAGATGTTCCCTGTACCACTTGGAACCTAGGTTTTTAGTTTTGCGTGTTTCAGGGACAGTTGACCTTTTGGTCAACTCTAGTTGAATTTTTTGGTAAATTGTCTTGATTTTCATGCATGAGTCCTTTTGGTAAACTCTGGTTGACTTTTTTTGGTCAACTATCTCGATTGACTTTTTGGTCAACTCTAGTTCACTTTTGATCAACTATCTCTATTTGCGTTCGGTTCACAGAAATGCTCATAACTTTTGCATACGAGCTTCATTTTTAACGATTCAAAATGTGTCAGAAAGATGACTTAGAGGGGTATACATATTTGCAGAATAATTTTTTATATTTCTCATCAAAAAATCAGGTGAAACTTCAAAGTCCCTTTTTATTTTTCATACTAATTTAATCAAACAAACTCAATCTCGAATGCACAAAGAATTGAACCAAGCTATCAAACATCTATTTTGGGTTTTAAATAGAAAAAGATATCAAAATTATCATTTTGGGTTTAAAATTGAACAAGGCAAATCTCACATCTCTTTTTGGATCTAAAATTGAACAAGGCAAATCTCACATCTCTTTTTGGATCTAAAATTGAACAAGCAAACTCGCACATTTTTGTTTTGGGTTTCTAACAATTGAACAACATCAATCACACATTTTTTTATTTCAAGTGTACTAAATTCATGCAAAACCAAATGTAGAATGCATAAAGGGTTAACATCTTTATTTCAGCTTTGAGATTTGAAAAAATGAACAACACTTCAAATTTGGGTTTAAAACTAAACAAAATCAATCAAACATCATCTTGAATGCATAAACATGAATTGAACAAGGAAAAGTACATTTCGATTTGGTGCACATAAAATCAAACAAACTTGAGAGTTTATTTCTGCACAAATAAAAGATTGCTTAACTTATCAAATGAATTAACCGTGTGTTTGGCGTCTTTGGTGCACTTGCACAAAATATGTAGAGCGCAACCTCACTTCATGTGCTATCCTCTCCCACTACCTTTCATGGTCGTTGGTGCAAGATAAAAGTGATTGTGAACATTTGAACCTTTCAAATTTCTTAGAGGGGCATGTCCAGAAGAAGCACAAGTCCTTCTAGAGAATAACCCTAAACTGGTAAATCCTTCAACCGGTATAGAAATAAGGTGGAATTAAAGGTCTACTTATATCCATTCAATCTCAAGTGGGTCATGTTCAATGGTAGTCCATACTGAGTGAATATCCTTAGCATACTTTCATGGTTTAACTAGGCTCTTAAGTGATTCATGTTGTACAAACTGATTGCGGGGACACCATGAAAATACTAGCAACTCATAAATCTAGCAACCTACCTGATCCATCCCCAAAAGCTTGATAATTGACTGGGCAAGGAAGATAGTAACTTCCTTGATAAATTCACACATTCGTGCCACCCTGAGCATTTGGAGTCAGATAATATGACATCATGGAGCCTGGTGCTTGATGGTGGTTGTATTCTAGTTAGCTCTTGTGTGTGTGGCTACATATGCGAACAAAGGTTTTCAAGCTCACCGTGTCCTTAAGGTAGAAAGTTTTGTATGTGTCTTCAGTGTTACAAACCTTATGCAAAATAGTTATTAAACATCCACAAATCTGAAAGTTTTGAAGTCCTTTTGCCAAGGAGATCAACATTTTATGCTTCTTGCAAGGTTGCTTTCCCTCTTGCGAGACTGTTTTCTCACAAATTCCAAACAATCATCACTTGTTCAAAATAAAAAAATCCAAGGCACACTTGTTGTATTCAAATGCCTCATCCTAAACATTATCAAACTGAGCTCATACTTATTTATGTCATGCATAAGAAAGTTAGGTCCTTCATTTTCTCCCCATATCCTAGGCTAGCAGAGTCATCTTTACTACCCCCCATGCTCTTTCCATCTTCTTCAACATCATTCCTTCATCCAAATCTGAGCTTGAGTCTTCCATCCATCTCTATTGTTCCTCCCTAATCAACTCATCAGAAAAGCGTCATGTCACAAATCTATTATAATGAGTTTGGTTGCCATATCTCTTCCTTTTCTTTATCCTATTCTAGTGATGATGAGAGTCTTGTTGATCATGATGCATAATTTGAAAACCTTAGCAAGATCGCCCCAATATCCTATTCTAGTGATGATGAGAGTCTTGTTGATCATGATGCATACATGGAAATCCTTAACGAACTTGTTCCAAGCATCCTCCAAGCTCTAGTTATTCCTCCAAACTACCCCAACATGTCTTTGTATCTACCCACCAATGCTCCTTATCCTACCTTTGACAAGGGAAATTCATCTTATTCTTCATCCACATCTCCTTCCTATACATTCATGCCTCTATCTTATCCCACAGTCATGCCTCAAACTTAGCCTTTCCACAACAACCCTACTAGCTACATCCCTAATCCCAATCCACCATCTCATTATCCTCCAACTCATCTTCAAATCTCTAAACCTAGTCCTCCATTTCCTCCAAACCATCACCATGATCCCCGTGCTATTGATAATCTACCATCCACTCTATCTTACCCATCTACCCCATCTTATCTCAATCTACCATCTCCAAATCCACAAATCCCCTTCCCCAATCCACCTACCTAGCTCAATCCACTTCATATTCCATCCCCTAGTCCATCCCTCCTCTCCTATCAATTATTCATTCAAGTTCATCGGACATTGCCACACCTACCTATGTGAACTATCTCATTGTTCCATCTTCCCACCATCTGATACGTAAGTATCCAAGGAGTTTCACAAGGAATCCATCACAAAATACATCTCTTACAGTTGATGAGTCACGTTATATCACTCCCCCATGGGAAAATACTAGTGATGAAGCCCTTCCATCTCTCGCACCTAAAATTCCTCTTCCATCTCCCATACCTATTATTTCCCTTCCCAATCTCATACTTTTTGATCCTATTCAATCTCCCGCACCTATTATTTCCCTTCCAGATATCATACTTTTTGATCCTCTTCCATATCCTAGCACCACTGAAATCCCCTCATCCATTGAATTCATCCAATCTTCTTCCCCATCTTCTCCTCCTGACACTATCCTCATCCCATCCCATAAACCTCACACATCCACCCTTCTTCCCTCTCTAACAGAATCACACATCCATTCATCTGACCCATTTGTAGAATCCATTCATTCATCCAACCCATTTTCAGAATTCATCCATCCATGCAACTCATTTGATGAATCCATCCATATATCCCCTATCAAGCCATCCACACCAATCCAATTAGGTCAAGACCTTGTCCAAATGCATGTTGAATTATCCATTGACTTGAATGAATATTGTATCATTTCATCCACTCCATATCAAGATCCTAACATCCCACTCTCTCCATTACATGATCCATCTCCTCCAACTCCAAATCCATTATCCTATCTGATTCACAATCCAAGCATTCCATCCACTCCACCTCCTACTTCATCCACTCCTTCATATCCATATCCTACCACTCCATCTCCTCCAACCCTAAATCCATTACCCCATTTGAGTCAAGATCCAAGCATCTCATCCCATCCCCTCCCCTTTATCCTTCTTTATCACCTTTAGTTCCAACTATCCTACCACCATTACTCCATCACCTTGCTTCACTCACATTCATCTGCTGTGGTCTGCTTAAAATAGAAGAAATCAGTTACAGCTACACCATTTGCCATCCACCTAATAATGGACTCACATCTTGTTCCTTTAGTGAAAAGTATCCTAAGTTGACTCAAATGCTAAAAAAATGGAATTATCAAGGTAAAGGCACAGGCATGAATCAGCAAGGTACCCTGGATCCCATTCAGGTTAAAAGACATCCACAATCTTATGGTATTGGTTACACCCTTAGAGGCCCTTCTTCCAAAACTCTTGGTACAACCAATGCAAAGTTCAAGAGTGCTTTCAAACCCTCCATCACATCTTCCTATCGTCCCTCTAAAGCATATAATGTCATCCCCCCTCCTCCATCCTTGCAACCCAAGACAACCTACCATATTCCTCCTTCTTCCTCTCAATCCATTTTGGGCCTCTATGTCCCAAAGTCTCATCCCACATCTTATCACACTCCTTCCTTCATCCATCAATCCCATATAAAAAAACCCACCACTGACATTCCCAATCAGGATCAACAAAGGAACATACCCAATCACCCCATCTACCATCCTACCTCCACCACTCCATCCATATTTTATCGATCTCATGCAAGTCATCATATCTCTTCCAATGCTACTCACTATAATTTGGATGCCAAATCATCAATGCATAAAGTTGCAGATCCACAATCTAAAGATTGTCATGTCCACTTCAAACGACATGCTCCAGCAAAAGAAAATCCAATCAAAGAATGCACTACATCCCATAGGCCACAAAATCCCACTAACGAAAAAGCAAAAACTATGTGGATCCCAAAGTAAAAAGATGACATGCATCTAAAATAAAAAACCATTGTGGCATCCGAGGTTACTAATCCTCTAGTTGAGCATTCCTCTCCTCCATCTTCAAAATCTATTTTGGGTCCTTATGTCCCACAACTTCCTACCATGATTCCTACATCGCATCCATAGGTACCATCTACTTTACATTCACTCTTCCCATATCCCTCGCAACATGTGCCAAAGTTGATCCTGACAGCATCCCCCTATCCCACTCACTTTCCATCATTTTATCCAAATACCTCCAACTATCATATCCCTTATCCCACATATCTCCCCCCATATAACTATATCATACCTGCATTTGCCTAAGTCGCTCATCCCACATAAATTTGTACCAACATATCGTGATCCACATCAAAAGCAAAAAACCAGAAAAAAAATAGAAAAATAAGCAAAAAAGAAAAGAAAAAAGAAAAAGAAAAAAGAAAAATAAAGAGAAATCAATTTGTCCACTGGTGAAAACTTGTCAAACAAGCACCTTGGAAAAATACCATGATGAAAATTTGGTAAACATGCATCATGTGTAGTTCCTCCATCCAATTTCTCTTCACACTTGGGGGTAGTTCCTTCTAGCCACCATCCATCTACCATTCATATCCTATCTTGACCTTTTCACTTCTTCCATCCTTCTCTGGATCTTGATGAGAATTATATAGGCCACTATATCTACATTCTTTTGGACATCTCTTGACATCCATCTCCCATCTCCTATCTTTATCCACCTATCCTTTTATCCACCCATCCTTCCTTCCATTTATCCTTTTGCACTATCTTCCTCCCTTATCCACCCTTCATCCTATCTTTCATTCAACTCCATCATCCTCTTGTTATCCTCTCTTCCATCCTATCATACCCGCTGCTAATGCTTCCTCACATGCATGAACTATCCTATGTGGGGGAATTTTTTTCCTTGGTGATATAGTCCTTTGAGACCTTTTCGTATCCACCTGTCATTTCCCAATCCTCCTCTCCTATCCACAATCCTTCAGCTATCCATCCATTTCTATACTAAAATCCTTCCATCCAACACTTCCCTCTCTACATTCCCCAGCGTCTCCTCCATATTCCAATTCCTCCTTTCATATATCCCATCACTTGTTTCTTCCCTTGACATTGGTATCTAGCTCTAGGCTATCCTCGTGTACCCAATGCCACCCATTCCAATCCTAATTCTCCTCGTAACCTACCATCACTTGAAAATCCTCTCCATATCCTCATGCTATCCTAAGTCAAGCAGCAATCAGCCCATCCAAGCACACCCTTAGCCTTGCTACAAGATTTAATCACAATCCACTCATCATCATTTGGATGCATCCTTCCCAATCCTTGTGTTTTCTTTGGGATTACATCGTTCCCACATCTAGAGCACCCAATCAGCTATTCCTCTATCTTGGCATTTTGGCTCAACTTGGGAAACATCATGCATATTTGCCTCATCTCATCCATTCTCTCTGTGCTTCTTGTGATTTTAGTCTGTACATATCTTATCTGCGTCAGTCCAGTCTTGAGTCTGGTCTCACTTGTACATATCTCACGTTCTCGGTCAGTCTCCTTGCAGAAAGTGATCTACAACCGTTTCCAAATCCTGTCCTTCAACAAGTTCCTTTTGACAAAATCTCAGTTTAGCACTTTGATCTCATCACATCTTTGGCCAATCAGATTCACACTTAACATCTCCATGGAAATGGGTCCTCGAGGATGTATCCTTCCTCTCGTTGACCTAAATCCAACCATCTTTCTGGAAATGGGTCCTTAAGGATGTACCCTTCCTCTCATTGACCTAAATCTAGATCATCATCATCACTGGGTTCTTGTAGGATGAATCCTTCCTCTTGACCTAATCTCAATCCAATCATCATCCCATATCGTTGATCTCTCTGGAAAAAGGTGTCTTGTTATTGAATTTTTGATCTTGAAATTTGATTTTGGTTCTTGGTTATCATTCTTGATTCTCTCAGTTGTTCTCCTCCTCAAAGTTGCCATGATTCTTGATATCATGGTATGGTGCGAATGGATGCACCTAGGATAGGGAACTTGATCTTTTTTTTTTCTAATTGTGAGTCAGTCGGATATGACCCTTGCATGTATGTAATCCATTTGGGTTTGCATGCTGCACTTGGGAAGTGTCATTTGCTTGTGGTATTTTCCAGCATCATTTACACCATGGGTCTTTATGGGACTCCTATGTGATGTTGTGGAAACCCCTGAGTGTTTGTTGTCTCAGTCTTCTGCAACACCGGTGGCAAGGTCTTGTGTTCCAAGTAATCTTGGCATGGTCTCTAGCATTTCTATATCAAAATAAGTGCTCAACTACATGGCGGTATTCCATCCCAGAATACCCCTCGCTCAAGCTTCAAGAAAAACCCCCCATCCCCTCCCCAAAAAAATAAATTGAGTCCCGTCCCTAGCAAATCCATCTATTTTCGTCCAATAAAATCCCATCTCAACCTTAACTCTTCATCCTTGATGCAAACCTGACTATCCCATCCCTCATTCTTCTATCCCCCCTTCCTTTTTCTTCTATCCGGTCTCTCCTGGCCATCTTTTCAAGATGACGCCAGGGCTTCACCTTTTCTCCTTGTCGCCCTCTCGAGGGGGCATCACCCTGGTCATCCTATTCCAAATCTATCATAATCGTTACTCTGGGGAAAGTTTTTTGCCTACGTCCACATCTTCGCGTCGTCTATTATTTTAAATGTCGTCGAAATAGCGTTATTATAACTCTATGTCGAAGAGGGGAAAAATGTAGACACCTAAATTTGATTAACCTAATTTAATCATATTTAGTGCCTTCTGAGACATATCAGCTAAGTAATTAAGCATTACCTAATTGACCTATATCATCCCCTAGCCCTAATTAATTAAATTAATTGGTTATAGTCTTGATTAATTATCAAAAGCAACCAATAGCTTAATAATTAATTAAAACCATATTCCCCTATTATTGAATGAATATGTTATTTATGTAATTCAATTCATTAATATTCCCTTTAACCCCTAACCTAACCTATCTCAACCACCTAACTCAGAGTTCAAAATAATCCCAACCTCGTCACCCATGCTAATCCTATTCCTAATCCTAGTCCTATCCTAAACTCTCCCTAATGATGTCACATTCCTAATCTTTGGATTAGGAATTCAATCCCTTCCCCAAAGTCAAATTTCTCAAGCTCTATCTTATCCCCTCACCCATGCCTCATTAATGCCTCATTAATGCCTCTTACACTCCTCAGTAAGGCTCTTACACCCTCATTAATAGCCTTATCTCCTAAATTCTCCTCTCATCTCCTTGGCTCACTTCCGTAAATGGTCACATTCCTCCCTCTTTTCAACCCAATCATATTGTGACACTTACCATCATATGATGCACTTGAAGAAGCACAATCCATGTGCTCTCTTCTAGGTGAATATGGACATCTCCTCATGATTGCATCCTGACCCTTGATTCCTCACCCATTTTCTATAAAAGAAACCTCATTCCTTCACAATTTCATCCACCTTTCATGCATTGTTATAATGCTAGTTTTGAGAGAAAATCATAAATCCAATTCCAAAGCAGAGTTATAATGTCAGTTTGAAGAACCCCTCTTGAAGCTTGAAGCATATCAAATCTGGAGCACACATCCATAAGCATGGACAAATCAAAAGTTCAAAAGGGATCTTGGATTCTATTTTAGGGAGGCTCGCACTCCTTATGCTTTTATTGTTTTTAGGCTTTCTTTTTAGTCCAATCATGTATGTAGTTTAGATTATTAGTTTTAGAGTGTTTTAATTCGTTATTATGCTCCTTTACACCTAATTTTCATAGCTCACAATATCATCTTTTTTATTTTAATGTTGTATTTTTTGTTATATTCAAAAAAATTAGAACTACATACTTGTGCATGTATTTATTGCAAAATAAAATAAAAAGTTACATATGTTATTACTCATATATATATATATATATATAAGGGTGGAAGGGAGGCCTTTCCTCCCCCAACGCAGTCCTCCCTTAGAGGGAGGCTCGGGGAGGGCACTCCCCCAGTGGTGGTCACGGTCCCTACGGAAGCCACCACAACCACGGTCGTAGGTCGTGGACTGCAGTGCAGACTGCGGGCGGCAGTGGTTCACCATGATGGCCCTACTCCCACTCACCTACTGCACCACCCTTGAAACAAATCCGCAGCCAAACAAAATTGAGCACAGTCTCAAAAATTATAAATGAAATACATGGACTGTGGTAAATAGTTACCGTCGCCCCATGGGTTTTGGGTTCTGTTGTAGTTGCACACCAACCCTAACCTAAAAAAGACATAGTATTACTATATTAGTATTTTTTAATTTCAAATTTATGGAAATCCCTTTTGAGGGAATTTTAACTTCGACGTTAATTGAGACTTATAATAGTTTCTTTTGGGTTTATGGAAAATTTATTTATTTTTAAATGAAACTAAGGATAAGATGTAGTTATATTTTAATTGATGGATTAGTAAGGTTATCCTATCAAGCAAATGATAAAGAGTTTTTAATTGAAGGATTTAGGTTAATTTAGGTAAGTTATTTTATGGGGTTATAGGATTAATCCTCTTATTGAATTATTAAATGAGACAATAACTACATATTAGCAAAGGGGTTTATAAGGGAAAATATTTTAACAATTTATATTTGCAATTATTTATGTTTCATATTAAAATGTTAGAATGTTATTATTAATAGAATATTAAGTGTTAATTTAAACATAGTTGGTCTAGTTCATACATCAGCGTTATTATTAACTCATTTAATAGGGGTATCTAAGAACATTTTATTTAGTGGTTAAATTATTTGTTTTAACTATAGCTTGGACATTAAAATGCAATTATAAAAAATAAGTTTATTAAGTTAAATCATCAAGATTATATAATTGGCGGGGGTATTTAGTAAGCAATTATAGCTTAATTAAATTAGGGAATAATCAAGGTTATGACTTTAATAAATTAAATGGACGTAACAATTATGTTTGAGTGTGGATTAATTCATGGGGGGAACCTATTCCAAATAGATATTATAGTTTAATAATCTTTCCACCGAACCTTATTTAATGGGATTATTTTTAAAGTTGTTTAATTAAAGATAATTAAGTACGATGAGTTTAATCATTTCAATTAATGTAACACTTATCCCTAGTATAAGGGGGATTTAACTAATGTAATAGAAAATGATTGAACGATGTACCACATTAACGTATTTAATTCATAGTAATGAACCCGATTTGATAATTAAACCACATTAAACTTGGCTATACTTCCTCAAGCGATCGTGTCAAGGGATGTTGACAATCGTCATGATCCCCCTCGACCTATTTCATATTTATTTAATCTACCTATAGGAGTATATTAGTTCATATTATATGTAAACCTAGAAGATAACATGTTAAACACTTGAACCTATGCAAACTGCAACTTGGGTTAATTTAACATGTTCAAAAATAAATTTTGCTATTCTGTTTTTAGCGTTAAATTTGGGCATGGTATTTTTTTGTATCAGAGCCTAGTTTCAACACTAGGAACCTAAACCCATTACGTATCAACTCATAACCTTTAAAATTTTATTTATACTTGTAGGATGCCTCTCATTACTCGATAGGCTCATCAACATGGGAGAGGTCCTAGGCATGCCCATTTGACACAATAGAATGTAGAATAGGAGGTAGAGGGTGCTGGAGAGAAGCAAAGACCTCCTCCTAAGCAGCCACAAAACCCAAACTAGGATGTACTAGATACACTCCATAATCTCATTGGGATTATTATGGATATATTACCACCAGGAGGCTAGCAAGAAGTAGCCTAAGAGCGGAGTAGGAGTCCTCCTAGACTTGTTGAGGGACAAGCGGACCTTGAGGGTGAGTCAGTGCATATGCTAGAGCCACCACCAGGGATAGTGGCTTGAATGGGTGAGAGAGAACCCAAGGGTACATGGGAACAAAATAGGGAGCTTCTATGCCTTCAGCCACCACCATTTATAGGGTGTAAGTATGGGACTGGGGCTAGGTTGTTGAGCTTGGAGCATTGCTTTGGGTTGTGTCCTTATGGGAGCAACCTAAAAGCACAATCTTCTAAACACTTACTGAGAAGGACTACTTTTACATGGTGGAGACAAGAAGAGTTTAAGAGTCATTTGGTCATAGACACCCCACCCTCACTTGGGATACCTTTCTAGAGAGATTTAGAGCCAAATATATGTTAGAGCATTTAAGACCACGTTAGATAGATGAGTTCCATGACCTCCAGTAGGGGGACTCACAGTGGCATAGTATGAGATCAAGTTTCTCGATATCCTTCCATATGTAGACTACATGCATGATGAGAAACTACAAGTCAATCGCTTCATAAAGGGATTGAATCGTGCTATATCAGGTATGGTACCTCCAATAAATTTATGTTTTACTATTGATAGGGTCATGGTGGCCGAGCAGATACATAATAGATCACATGATTCCTGGGATAGGTCTTAGAACCATAATCATGTACCTTAGACTTCTGGATATCAGAGACCCCATTAGAAGGAGAATTAGAGACATTCACCAAGGTATTTTAGAACCCCTTAGCCCCAGCAGTAATAGACTCAGTAGAGTTAGAAATCTAGTCCACCATAGGTACAATAGGGCTCTAATCCCAAGTAGTGGCAGTCACAGGGCCCCAAACAAGACCAAAGGTCACAAGGACCTTATACACCTCTAGCTAGGACTCATCAATCCACTAGGGGTGGTTTTAGTGGGTCCAGTAGGACTAGGGGACAATAGTAGTCTAGGCTACAAGGGATACAAATTTAGGCACGATGACCTTGTTACACATGTGGTGCCATGGGACATATAGCTAGGGATTGTCTAATGGGGAAAAAAGTTGGAAGTCAGAGAGTGAACACTTCAGAGCCCACAATGGGAGACATAGGTAGATCACACAAAGTTTTTGCAGTGGTTGATAACTGCCAAGCACAGCACTAGACCACTATTATTGAGGTTTTAGGTATGATTTGTGGTAGTATCATTACTATTTTATTTGATTCAAGAGCTATTGATTCATTTATTTCTCCATTAGTAGTGGAGCATTGCGAGCTAGTGTCAGTTAGGTGGGATGTCGAGTTAGCCTCGGGTGCTAGAGTGTCTGTTAGATCCCTGGTTAGAGGTTGTTAGATGCAATTAGGAGACAAGACCACTATGACTGACCTCTACATTACCCCTATAGGTTCATATGATGTAGTTCTTGCCATGGATTGGCTTTGTGCCCACATCTCCAAGATGGATTATAGATAGAAGAGGGTAGAATGTGTGGATGATTTTGGTATGCCCACAGTTGTTTCAGGTGTTCAGAGGCCAATATCTCTTTGTGTGATCTATGTTATGCATCTTAAGTGGTGCATGCATAAGAGATGCCAGTTATTTTCCATTTCCATCAGTGATAGAGAGTAGGAGGGGGAGGGGGAGCCTTCTCTTGATGACCATCCTAAATTGCAAGAGTTTGCAGATGTTTTCACTTCAGAGCTACTTGGTATGTCACCACCTAGGGAAATTAACTTTCATATAGACCTTGTGCTAGGAGTTGAGCAAGTATCTAGAGCACCTTACAGGATGACCACTCACAAGCTCGATGAGCTCAAGATTCATCAAGAGGAGCTTTTGGAGAAAGGACATGTTTGCCCTAGTGTTTCACCTTGGGGTACACCTATTATCTTCATTAAGAAGGATAGATCTCTTAGGTTGTGCATGGATTATTTTTAGTTGAATAAAGTGACCATTAAGAACCTATATCCACTTCCTAGGATTGATGATTTGTTTGATCAACTACAATGTGCCTGAGTGTTCTCGAAGATAGATCTAAAGTCAGCGTACCATCAATTACAGATTGTGGAGATTTATATCCACAAGATCGCTTTTCATATGAGGTATCGCCATTATGAGTTTACTATGGTTCCATTTGGCCTCACTAATGCTCTATTTTTATTCATAAGTATCATGTATGAAGTATTCTGTACTTTTTTTGACAGATTTGTAGTAGTGTTCCCGGATGATATATTGATTTATTCTCAAAATGAGCATGAGCATGAGGAGGACCGAAGATAGGTTTTGTAGTGTTTGAGAGATAACCAATTATATGATAGCTTTTTGAAGTGTGCATTCTTTAGATCATAGGTCCAATATCTTGGACATGTGATATCAGGAGATGAGATCACAATTGACCCATCGAAGATCACAGCCATTATGGATTGGAAAACATCGACCACTGTGACTGAGGTCAGGAGATTCATGGGTTTAGAAGGATATTATAGATGGTTTGTTGAGGGGATTTCTAGAGTGGCACACCCTATCACATCCCTTTAGAGAAAGGGCAAGAGGTTTGAGTGGAAGGAGAAGTGTGAGAGAGCCTTTTAGGAGCTCAAGAGAGCTCTCACCAGTGCACCTATCCTTGCAGTGCCAAATCCTTCAGGAGACTTTATGGTATGCACATATGCATCTTTAGATGGTCTATGAGTCATCCTTATGCAAGGTGGTTGAGGTATTTCTTATGAGTCTAGGAAACTTAAGACTCATGAGTTTAACTACTCTACCCATGAACTTAAGCTAGCAATAGTGGTGCATGCCTTAGTGAGATGGCTACACTTCCTCTTGGGGAACTATTTTGAGTGACATTCAAATCATCAAATTCTACAGTACATAGAGAAATATCTCATTATCATACAAAAAGGGAGAGATGATCTTCTAATTATCATAAAGGAAAAGGGAGAGATGGTCACATTATCAAAAGGAGAGATATGATAAAAGGAGAGATTATATCATTATCCATGAAAAGAAGTTCCTAAGAATAAAAAAAGAGTTAATCAATATTATAAGGGAGAGAAATTGATTACACATGAAATATCCATCCAAGGGAGAGAAGTAAAAAAGGGAGAGAGTTCATACAAAGAGAAAGAATGTTGTCAAAGGAAAAATAGATTATCAAGAAGAGGAACAGTCAAGGTAGAACACATATTAGAACAACAATATCAGATGATACATCTATCCATTAAGGGATTGAAGATTGAAGACAACCATTCTGCATGAAACAAATCTAAGCTATTTTTGAGCTTACCGAGAGCTAGACATTTGTAACAGTTACATTGGGAAAGCTTGATGAAACTGTATATTTCATATTGTATTAGTGATAGTATAGTATGATAATGTAGTATGTTGCCATCAATGCCAAAGGGAGAGATTGATGACATGTAACTGATTGAATGTTTGAAGATGTTAAGGATAATTCAAGACATTAAATCAATCAATGGATTGTATTGTCATTGATGTCAACTTGATATAATCTAATCGGTTATAATCAAAGTGTCAAAGACTTCAGAGAATTGGAGAGATAAAGATTATGCTTTCTCTAAATGCATAAAAGAAAAGCATTCACATTGTGACTACAAATACCGACGGTCAGTGGAACCCGACAGATAGAGATCATCGACAGTCAAGTCACAGTGATGCCCAAGAAAGAAAACCGATGAACATTACCGATGAGCAGAATCATAAGCAAACCCGATGGCCAGAAACATAGTGTGAACCAGGGGAGAAGCTCGAGGAGAGCTGGAGTATTGATCGACCCTATGAAAGAATTAAAACAAAATTAACTTGAGTTAAGAAATGACAAAATATCTAGTTGGCAAAGCTAAATATAGAGTTAACTGGTAGTTATCATTATTCTCATTGACAAGATAAGCTAGAGATAAGTAAATGATTTAAAGCTAATTTGTCCAGTTGGAAAGAAGATCTTAGCGAGATAAAACAAGACTTTTCCTTTAAATCTGATTGGAAAGAATTGTGGATCACGCCAAGATCAAGAAGATCAAGAACCTAAAAATGGTGATATCATGTCTATAAAGAGACAACTCATTTCATTATGAATTGGTGTGGGTGAAGGAATGAAAAAGAGGATGTTGAAGAGAAACTGATGAAGAGCAACTTCATATAGTGCTGATCAACAAGCTAAGAAAAGAGTTAAATAATTTTGCGGACATCGAGCAATAGATCACAGCATCACCGAGTAAAATCAAAGTGGAGCAAAGGTATAAATAGAGTTATATTGATCATAATAGTTTTGTGAGATTACAATAGATCTAAAAATCTGCAAGTATAAGTTGTATATGTGAATAGATCATACTGTTTTAGTTTAACCATTGATTCAAAAAGTCTCTTAAACGAGTGGGATTTAAAGATCCTTTCTATATTGAGATACATCCAATGGAGTATCAAAAACTTTGATCATGAAGATAGCATGAGATGTCAGATACCTATTGACAGGCCAAGTGAGTGTTTGATCAAGGATGGTAGCATAGAGATGCCCGATATCAAGTGATAGACTAAAATTTTAAATTCTCTAACAAGGTCACACCTAACAGTGTGTTTGTAACCTCTAACAAGGTTGGCTCTTCACCGATATCACTTCAGAAGAGTGAAAATTTTGGGTTACTGGTCCCAAGTATTTTTTCCCTTAAAGGGTTTCCATGTTAAAAATCCATGTGTTAATGTGTTTATGAGTCATTACTTTAGTGTTTTGCATTACACTTAACTTAATCGGATTGATCGGTATACTCTAGATAATTTACTATCTTTCGGTAAATTAATAGAATGCTATTTGGTAAATCTAAAGTAAAAGGTTTTACAAAGAATTCCGAGCAACAGTAAATTGATATAAGTATTTGGAGGCATTGATCTTATAGGACTGAAGATTACTAGAGGTATAATATTGTGGTACAAAGTTTAAGGGTTGATTATTGGAATATTTTTGAGGCCACTGATTCACCCCCCTGTTAGTAATAACTGAAAGGGGGGTGAATCAATGGCCTCAAAAATTAATCCTTAAACCAACCCTTAAAAAATTATAACCACAAAATATATCTCTAGTTATCTTCTGTCCTACAAGATGAATGCCTTGAAATACTTATATCAATTTTCTAATTGTCGGATTTCTTTGTAAATCTCTCTTCTGTATGATTACCGATAAGAATTCAACTATTTACCAAAACACGGTAAATATGCAGAGTATACCAATCAATCCAGAATTGCATATGTGAAATGTAAAATAGTAAAGTAATAAAACATAAACACATAACACATGTATTTTTAACATGGAAACCCTGTTAAGGGAAAAACCACTTGGACTGGTACCCCAAATTTTCACTCTTCTAAAGTGAATTTTGTTAGGATCCAACCATGTTAAAGGTTACAAACACATTGTTAGGTGTGACCTTGTTAGATGATTTAAAAGATAGTTTGTCACCTAGTATCTGGCATCTAATGCTGCCATCCTTGATCAAACACTCACTTGGCCTGTCAATAGGTATCAGGCATATCCAATGCTACTTTCATGATCAAACTTTTTTGATACTCCTTGGGATGTATCTCAATTGTAGAAGACTTTTAAGTCCTGCTCGGTTAAGAGACTTGATGCTTCAATGGTTAAACTAAAACATTAATGATTTATTCATACATACAACTTAATTGTAGATTTTCAGATCTATTGTAAGTGCATTACCTCTCTGATCAATATAATCAATTCTATACCTTTGCTCCACACTGTTCTGCTATGTGATGTTGTCTCACTGTTCATTGGTGTCTACATAATCTAGCTCTTTCCTTAGCTTGATTGATCAGGACTGAATGAAGACTTTATTCTCCTTCATATTTTCTTTAGCAACTTTCCTCTTCTCTTTTCACCCCACACAATTCGTAATGAATTAGGTTTGTCTCTTTATAGACATGTTTTACCTTTTCTTGGATTTCTTGATTCTTCGCGTGATCCACAATTCTCACCAATAGATTTAAAGAAAAATCTTGTTTTATCTCAAAGAGATCTTCTTGCCAACTGGAAAAAATAGCTTTAAATCAGTTACTTATCTCTGGCTTTATCTAGATGATTAAAAAAATGATAAGTATCTGTTAATTTGATTTATAGCTCTTGACCGCTAAGCATTTTGTCAATTCCTAAACTCTCTATTTTGTCAGTCAACACTCTAGTTAGTCATCGGTGATAACTGCTTGTTTCATCAGTGTGACTTCAGTTTTCATCAAGATCTTCATCCTTGTCTTTTCCTTCGGGCAACACTATAATTCTTTCTATCAGGTTACTATGTGCTTTGCTCATTGGGTAACACTATGACTTTTCTTGTCGATAATGTTGTGCATTAGCTTGTCAGGTAACATTGTGACTTTTTCTCTTTTACTCTGTCCATCGGCGTGCACTCCATCGGTGTATACAATCACTTAGTGAATACTTGAATTATATGCATTACTGATAGCATAGCCTTGATTCATCAGTTCTTTAAAGTCCTTGGCAATATTTTCATGACCATACAGATTATATCAAGTTGACATTAATGACAATACAATACATTAACTTATTTAATGCCTTGCATGATCATCAACTTAACATCTTCAAACATTCAATCAATTACATGTCATCAATCTCTCCCTTTGGCTTTGATGGCAACATACTACATTATCATACTATACTATTACTAATACAATATGAAATATACAGTTTCATCAAGCTTTCTTAATGTAACTATTACAAATGTGTGGCTTTCGGTAAGCTCAAATAGCTATGGTTTGATTCTTGCAATTTTCTTTCTGTCTTCAATTCAATCCCTTCACTGGATAGATGTAGAATCTTTCTTTTCCTGATGTGATGTGTTTTTATTCTATGTCAAACTCTCTCCCTTTGACTGTTCTTTGTTCTTTTGATGTTTCTTGTCAGCAATTCTCTTCTCTTTGTGTGTACTCTCCCTTTCTTGTTACATTTCTCCCTTTGGGTACTTTGATGGATATAATCTCTCCCTGAGATGATAATGGATATAATCTTTTCCTTTATTATTATGATAATGATATATCTCTCTCCCTTTGACAACAATGCCAAACAAACATATTTTCCAAACGGATCCTTTTTATCCATAATATATTCCTTGAATTTCCCAATCCATCAGTAATAACTCTGGTGCTTGGAGTGGATAAATACCTTGTTGTGTATAGATGTATCTTTGATTTCCATCTCTCTTCTTGCATCAACATGAATGATATTCTAATAATATGTAGGCTGATGCAACCTTCTAGTCATCTTAGTGACTAGTAGACAAGGGTATGACCCCTAGTCTCTTTCTCAAGTATTCAAATGCATCCTTGGGCAGTGGCTTGGTGAAGATATCGGCCAATTGTTCCTTTGATTGCACATACTCATGTATCACCTCCTTTGCCTGAACTTTCTCTCTCAAATAATGATACTTGATGGCAATGTGCTTTGTTTTAGCATGCACAACTGGATTCTTGGAAATGTTTATTGCACTTGTATTATCACAATAGATAATTACTGGTTCAAGAATTTTTGTATGCATACTTTCCAGTAACTATTTGATCCATGCAATATTTGAACAATTTTTAGTAGTAGAAACATACTCTACTTCTGTAGGAGACTGAGAGATGCATCCTTGCTTCTTGTTGATCCATGTGACAAGTCTGTCACCCATAAAGAATGCTCCTCCAGTTGTGCTTTTCCGGTCATCAATATTTATAGCCCAATCAACGTCAGTAAAGACCTTAAGTTCAAATTTTCCTTCTCTTCTATGCCATAAGACATATTCCTTAGTATTATTCAAATATCTTAGAATTCTTTTCACAGCAGTCATATGTGATTCTCTGGGATTAGCAAAAAATCTTGCAACTATTCCTACTCCATGTGCAATATCTGGTCTAGTGTGTACAATATACATGAGTTTTCCAATCATTGATTTGTACAAAGTCTAATTTACCTCTGATGACTTGTCCTCCTTTGTCAGCTTACATCCAGTTGGCATTGGTGTTCCAACTTATTTGGACTCTTCCATTTTGAATATTTTTAGTACATCTTTGATGTATTTGGATTGTGTAATGAAAATACCTTCATCTTGTTGCGTGATCTATATACCAAGAAAGAACTTGATCTCTCCGAACATAGACATCTCAAACTCTTTTCTCATTTCATTTGCAAATAATTTTCATAGCATATCATTGCCTCCAAGTATGATGTCATTAACAAATATCTTGTCAATCAAAATGTTAGCATCAGTATCTTCCTTCAAATAAAGATTATTGTTTTCACTAGTTCTTACAAATCCAATACTAATAAGATAGGAATGAAGTCTTTCATACCAAGCTTGGGGTGCTTGTTTCAATCCATATAAGGCTTTGTGTAGTCTACATACCATGTCCCTCTTGTCTGGATCAACAAACCCTTCTGGTTGTTCAATGTATACCTCTTCTTCAAGTATTCCATTTAGGAATGCAAACTTGACATCCATTTGATATACCTTGAATCCTTTACATGCAGCATAAGCAAGTAATATTCTTACTCCTTCTAGCCTAGCAATAGGTGCGAAGGTCTCTCCATAGTCAATTCCTTCTTCTTGTGCATATCCCTTGCATACTAGTCTTGCTTTATTTCTATTGACTTCTCCATTCTCATTCAGTTTATTCCTGAATATCCATTTTGTACCGATGACATTCTTGTCATCTGGTCTTGGTACAATTGTCCATGTCTTGTTTATCTCTATCTTCTCAATCTCCTCATTCATATCACTTATCCATTCATGGTTATCTAGTGCAGCACTGACAGATTTGGTCTCATAATCACAAATAAGACATCTTGTATTTAGAGACTTACTTTTGGTTCTCATACCAGCCTTCTTGTCTCCAATGATCTAGTTCTATGGATGGTTCTTTCTAACATATCTTGCAAGTATAGGTTCATCTCTTTTTCTACCAGTTTGATCATCATTTTTTCCTTCATTATGTTCTCCATCACTTTGTGCATCATTTTGAGCAATATTCTGATCGTCGATATTTGCAGCCTGATGCTCAGGTGCAAGATCTATTTCTCGGGAGCTCTACATTGTTGGTTAGGTAGAGTGTCAGGTTCTTCATTGTATACAAACCTATTGTAGTCCTCTAGTTCTTTAGTTCTTTCCTTTTCATTCTTCTCTACAAATTCATCTATCTTTACATTTGCACTTTCAACAATTTTTTTAGAGGCTTTATTTAGACATTTATAACCCTTTCTCTTGGTAGAATACCCTAGAAAGATTCCTTCATCACTCTTGGAGTCAATTTTTCCATTTCTATCATCTTTTAAGATATAACATTGACTACCAAATTTTTTGAAATAACTCACATTGGGTGTGTATCCATACCAAAGCTCATAAGGTGTCTTTTTGGTGTCTTTCTTCAATTGTACTTTGTTCAATGTGTAAACAGTAGTACTGATAGTTTATCTCTAGAAGATTTGGGTGATGCCTTTCTCTATCATCAGTGTCCTTGCACAATCAACTATGGATCTGTTCCTTCTTTCAGCAATTCCATTCTGTTGTGGTGTTCTTGGTGTAGAGACCTATCTTTTGATTCCATGCTCATTACAAAATTTAGTGAATTCATCTATAATAAATTCCCCTCCTCTATCTGATCTTAAGCACTTCATTTCTTTACCACTTTATTTCTCAACCATTGCCTTATACCATTTAAACATCTTAAATGCTTCTAATTTATCTTTTAGAAACATTATTGTCATCATTCTAGAGTAATCATCAATAAAGAGAATAAAATATCTATCACCACAATAACTCTTTGTCCTCATAGGTCCACATAAATTAGTATGGACTAATTCTAGAATGGTATCAGATGTATGGGTTTTTATTTTGAAACTAGAATTTTTCATCTTACCGTTTTGACAATTCTTACACATGATATTGTCGAGCTTGGTCATCGTCGGTAAGCCTCTTACATTTCTTTTTCTGCTTATTTTTATCATGTTGTCAAAGTTCACATGACACAATATTTTGTGCCACAACCATATGTCTTCATTTCTAGCCATTAGGCAAGTGGTGTCAGTATCATTCAGATAGAATAAGTTACCTTTTGTCTGCTCACTGATACCAATCAGATTTCATGATTTATTGAAGATCTTTGCCTTATTATTTTCAAATGATACTCTATGACCTGAATTATTCAACTAAGAAACACTCAATAGATTATAATTCAATCCATTTACCCAATAATAATTTTCAAATTTTATATGGTTATTCAACATTATGGTTCCTTTACCTTCAACTGGACAAGGTGTGTCATTACCCATTCTTATCGAACAACCTTTATAGTATTCAAAAGTCTCAAAAATTTTCTTATCACTAGTCATATGGTGAGTGCAACCACTATCTATGATCCAGACAACATTTTTACTAACTTTAGATATGAGTGTATTTTCTACATACCTTTCTTCATCATCATCTGAATCATCTTTTACTACCACAAACACCATCTCGATGTCTTCCTTAGATTCGGTGTCAGTATCATCATCTTTACATTTTGCTAGGTAACTGGCCTTCTTTCCTTTGTCCTTGTAGTCTCGGGTATCTCTTCTTTCTGATTGTCGGTGGCTTCTGTAATCACCTGTGTCAAACTTCTTTTCAAATGATCTATCATTACTTCTGTTATCTTTTTTTCTGTTAGGACATCTTGCAGCAAAGTGTCCAATCTCTTTACAATTAAAACAAACAAGTGGTAATTTACCTTTGTATTTACCTTTGCCTCTCCATTCTTCTAGCCATAAGTGCTTCAATTTCATCAAGATCTTCTTCACTTTCACTATCACTATCTTTTCTCATAGTGTGTTTATGACTTGATTTACTTATTCTAAAAGAAGATTTGAATGCTGACTCTATGTTTGGTAAGATACTATTATCAAAGTTATTCATTTCAAATTAAATCATTCTTCCAATCAAACAGTCTAGAGTAACATTGCTATTTTATACTGCTCTCATTTATTGAATGGTAGATACTCTAATAGCATAAGTAGGCAGTAAGGTTCTTAGAATTTTACTTACCACTGTATCTTTTTCTAGTACACCTCGAACTCCTCAAATAGCATTCACTACCTCTTTGACTCTTGTGTTGTACTGTGTGATGTTTTCACCTTCTTTCATTTTGAGATCATCAAACTTCCCTCTAAGGCTTTCTGCCTTGGCTCTCAAAACATTCTTGTCACCACCATGTACAAGCTTCAATTTGTCCCACATCTGCTTTGTAGTCTTGCAGGTTTTGACATATTCAAATTCAGCATTGGAGAGTGAGGAAGAAAGCTCTATCATCATGAAATTTTTCTCATGCTTCTCTCTCAATTGTTCAAATGTGGGTGCTCTTGTGGGAAACACATATTTAGTATCTAAGTATTGAGTAACATCATTTCCAATACCTGATAGGTGGAGTCTTATTCTACTCTGCCATGAAGAAAAATTGTCTTTGTTCAACTTGGGCACATCTCGTCTGTTCATCTTGTGATCTTTAGCTTAGGTCTTAAAGCTTTCCTTTTAAGCACACAAGCTCTGATACCAATTATTAGTAATAACTAAGAGAGGGGGGTGAATCAGTGGCCTCAAAAATTAATCCTTAAATCAACCCTTAAAACTTATAACCATAAATTATGTCTCTTGTTATCTTTTGTCCTACAAGATGAATGCCTTGAAATACTTATATCAATTTTCTACTAGTCGGATTGCTTTGTAAACCTCTCTTCTGTATGATTACCGATAAGAAGTCAACTATTTACCAAAACACAGTAAATATGCAAAGTATACGAATCAATCTAGAATTGCATATGTGAAATGTAAAATAGTAAAGTAATAAAACATAAACACATAACACATGGATTTTTAACGTGGAAACCCTGTTAAGGGAAAAACCACTGGGACCGGTACCCCAAATTTTCACTCTTCTCAAGTGAGCTCTGTTAGGATCCAACCCTGTTAAAGGTTACAAACACACTGTTAGGTTTGACCTTGTTAGAGGATTTAAAAGATAGTTTGTCACCTAGTATATGGCATCTAATGCTACCATCCTTGATCAAACACTCACTTGGCCTGTCAATAGGTATCGGGCATATCCAATGCTACTTTCATGATCAAAATTTTTTGATACTCCTTGGGATGTATCTCAATTGTAGAAGACTTTAAGTCCTGCTCGGTTAAGAGACTTGATGCTTCAATGGTTAAACTGAAACATTAATGATTTGTTCATACATACAACTTAATTGCAAATTTTTAGATCTATTATAAGTGCATTACCTCTCTAATCAATATAATCAATTCTATACCTTTGCTCCACATTGTTCTACTTTGTGATGTTGTCTCTGTTCATCGGTGTCTACAGAATCTAGCTCTTTCCTTATCTTGATTGATCAGGACTGAATGAAGACTTTCTTCTCCTTCAGATTTTCTTTAGCATCTTTCATCTTCTCTTTTCACCCCACATAATTTGTAATGAATTGGTTTTGTCTCTTTATAGACATGTTTTACCTTTTCTTTTCTTTCTTGATTCTTGGCGTGATCCACAATTCTTGCCAATAGATTTAAAGAAAACTCATGTTTTATCTCAAAGAGATATTCTTTCCAACTGGACAAATCAACTTTAAATCAATTACTTATCTCCGGCTTTATCTGGATGATTAAAACAATGATAAGTATCTGTTAAGTCTATTTATAGCTCTTGATAGCTAAGAATTTTGTCATTTTATGAACTCTTTGTTCTTTCGGTCAACACTCCAATTAGTCATCGATGATAACTAACTATTCCATCAGTGTGACTTCAGTTGTCATCGGGATCTCCATCCTTGTCTTTTCCATCGGGCAACACTATAATTCTTTCTATCGGGTTACTCTGTGCTTTTCTCATCGGTAATGTTGTGCATTAGCTCATTGGGTAACACTGTGACTTTTTCTCTTTTACTCTGTGTGTTGATGTGCACTCTGTCGGTGTATACAGTCACTTAGTGAATACTTGACTTATATGCATTACTGATAGCATAGCCTTGATTCATAGGTTCTTTGAAGTCCTTGGTAGTATTTTCATGACCATACAGATTATATCAAGTTGACATCAATGACAATACAATACATTAACTGATTTAATTCCTTGCATGATCATCAACTTAACATCTTAAAACATTCAATCAGTTACATGTCATCACCCCCCACTCAGTTATTACTAACAATATTTACTCAGCCAAACCTCAATGCTCAGAAAAGGAGATGGATGGAATTCCTATGCGAGTATGATTTTGATGTTCATTACATCAAGGGGAAAGAGAATAATGTCGCACATGCACTAATTCAGAGATGACATGAGATATAAACTATTACCACTAGCACAGATTTGAGAGAGTGTATATTGCAACATTTGCATGAGGATGGGTTTTATATAGAGATATGTTAGTTGGTCCGATCTTAGAGACCCCTTGAGGGGAGATATTCAAATTTTTCCCTAGAGTACAATGAACTTTTACATAATAGGGAACTCATTTATGTACCTACTACCAGAGGATTGTGTGATTTCATTATGCTTGAGGCTTATAAAACACCTTATGTAGTGCATTGCATAGTTAAGAAGTTACATGCATATTTGAGGCACCTTTATCATTGGCCAGGTATGAGATTGCATATTGTTAGGATTGTGGATATATGCCTAGAGTGTTAGAGGGTTAAGGTAGAGAACTTCCATCTTGGTGGGATTCTTCAACCACATGAGGTACCAGAGTGGGAGTGGGACATTATTTCTATGGAATTTATTGTTGGTCTCCTTATGTCTTCTCGCCGCCATGATGTCATCATGGTGATAGTTGAAAATTTGACCAAAGTCACCCACTTTTCACCCATTTTCAATACATTTACAACACCGACATTGGCATAGATGTTCTTGTAGGACATTTTTAGACTTCATGGCATACCTCGTAAGATCATATCAGATGGGGATTCTCTCTTCACATCCTCCTTTTGGAGGGAGTTACAGGCAACATTAGGTACTAGTCTCAATTTCAGTACAACCTATCACCCTAAGACAGATGGGAAGACAAAGAGGGTCAAATAGGTGTTGGAGGATATGTTACACATGCATGTGATGGATCATCAGTCTAGATGGGAGGAGTACCTACACATAGTTGGGTTTTCCTAGAACAATCAACATCATATGTCATTGGGTATGCCTCTTTATCAGGATTTATATGGTAGACCATGCATGATACCATTGATCTGGGATAGGATTGAGGATAGAGTTTCCATTGGGTTAGAGTTAGTTAGGGATATAGAGCAACAAGTAGTCTTGATCAGGCAACATCTTAGAGAGGCTCAAGATAGACAAAAGAAATATGCATATGCAAAGAGGGTTGATAGAGTCTTTATGGTTGGAGATAGATTATTCTTGAGAGTGCATCCACACAAGATTCCAATCCATTTTGGAAAGGGCTATAAGCTTGCACCTCATTTTTTTAGACCATTTGAGGTCCTAGAGAGGATAGGACCAGTTGTATATCATGATGCTTTGCCACCTATCCTGACATGCATCCACGATGTGTTTCATATTTTAGTATTGAGGAGGTATATTTATGATAAGTTTTATATTATAGATTGGGATGCCTTGCAGGTGGATTCAGACGAGAAGTTGGCTTTGGAGCCCATCTGTATATTGGATCGATGGACGTTGGCCCTTCCAAGAAGAGAGATAGACCAAGTTAGAGTCCAGTGAGATTGTTATGATGAGGTCATGACATCATGGGAGGACGCAACATGAATGAGACATGAGTACCCCCATCTTTTTGATGAACTCTAGGAGGAAGTTCATGCCTAGGGGGAGGATGTGAGCTCCTACCCCAACCCATCATAGCATAGCTGCATTTTCATATTTAGACTATCATGATGATACATTATTTTGGTACATTAGACTTATTAGACAATTATTTCATATTATTAGACATTATGATGATGATGATGGTGGTAGGATATACTCTTATATGCTTATGACTTATAGATCTTGATGATATGATGTAGATGAAAGGCTGAATTTAGAATCTCATGTTTTGATTTTATATTGACTTATGAAATGTGATTCAAAGTGAATGTGATGTTAACTGAATTTAAATATGCTAACTTGACTCTGCAAATGATCTTAGGATACTTGTGATAGTTGAATTTCATATATTACATGATGATGAGATTTAGCAATAATTAACGAGTACATGTATTTACATGTGGAAATTTAATTACAGATGGTTGTTGTAACTTATGATGAATTTTGTGAAAATTCAAGTTTCTAATAGATGTGTTTAATGTTATCAATAAGTTTGCAAATTTTATATACACAATTTATTTATCGAGCTACTGCTATTTTGATCAAGTGTGCAGGAAATTAACCATGGATTTAAATGTGGGGAATCAAGAATGGATCAATGTGAAAACAGTGAAAAGCCAAGGTTTACTCTATGAAGAGATATAACCTCATTGTTAAATGTTTTATTTAGTAAATGGGATATTTGGATGTGTTGTAATTTGTAAATTGTAAATATGTGGTTTATCCAACTTGGCATGCCATGTGTAATGTAATGTGATGTGCTTTATGTTATGTCAATTGACACTTATACATGTGAGTTAACATGCTCAAGCGGGTTAGAATGGCATTAGAATTTTACCCTATAGTTACCATGTAGTGTCCCCATGTAGGGCTACTTGTTTGAATAGACAAAAGTAGAGTCTTGTCATGTAAATTCGTAGGTTAACTCTTAGACTATTTTTGGAGGGTTAAATGGAGCCCTGTGGGGTGGTTTATGTTAAAATTAGCTATCCCAATAGGTGTATCATAGTTTATGGGTTAAATTTTTACCAATAGAGTGCCAAAAACTCATTGATGGCCTTGGGAAAGTACCATTTTTTAGAGTGCCAAATTTGAAAGAGAGACAAGTCCATCCCCTTCTCCACATTTTTTGTTTTTGTCTCATTAATGAGAGGGGAAAAGATGGAAGAGAAGGACTAAAAAGTCTTCTCTCATAATTTAGGGTGGGTGAGAATTCCTTTTTAGTAGAATTTTGGAGGGTTTTATGGGTTTATTGCCCACTCTCCAAACTTGGATACTTCTAGTTGAGTTGGTGAGATTGAGAGATTTGGGCAAGAAGAAAACCTAAGGAAGGGAAAATCTCATCTTCAACTTAATTTTTCTATTGCTTGGAGAAAGGTTAGTGCTCTCTTGTCATGGAAGTTTATGTTTTGTGTAATTGTTGTAGCATTGTAATTCTTTTAGTATGTAGTTTGTGATGTTGTATGCATTTGTGTTTGTGAGATCTTGTTTTCTTTTTTCTTCCTTGTGGAATGTATGTTGTTTTTGGGTGTGCAAGGCTATACTCACCCTTAGGAGGGAAGAGAGACTTGATGGTGAAGGGATTTAGTTGGGAATTCCCAAATGGTGTAGAGTCTCTCCTCAAGGAGGAGAGAGATTTGGTATGGAGTATGGGCTCCATGCTACCATTATTTGTTCTACACCTTTTAGGGGCCATAAGGGGAGAAATTTATATATGAGAAATGAGAATTTTTGAGATGTGTATATGATCCTTGTGAAGGCATTTCTATGTTAATGAATTGCATTATGGATTCTCCTATTTGGGTTCATTTTCCACCTTCACCCCTTTTCATGGGTCGAAGGTGATCCATTGTGAAACTAAGGGTATGAGAGTTCAATGTTGTTATGGTTGTTTATATGTGTTGTTGCATATGAGTATTTTGATATGGTTGTTACCAATCCATTATTCATTCCCCAAGCTCGGGGGTGGCCTTATAAAGGCTTAGGTTGGGAGGTGAGCCTCCATGGTCAACTATTTTTGTAAATTTGCAGCTTATGCTTGGATTCTTGAAGAATAAGAAATCTTGGAAAAAAGAAATATTTTTGTGTTGAGAAATCTTTGTGTAAATGTGATAGCCTATGTGGCTAAGTCCTTGTAATAAAGCCTCCTTGTGTAAATGTGAAAACCCAAGTAGCAATGTCCATGTACCCAAGCCATTATTAGCAAAAGGATGTAGTGTATAATTTTGTTGTATAGAGACATTTCAAGTTGTAAATGTATATTTTGATGTTTAATGCAAGTTGTAGGGAAATGAAAGTCTTCATCTTCTTAAAGAAAAGGAAAAAGATAGGTGTTTTATTATTCATTTCCTTGTTGATTTCATACACACACACACACACACACACACACACACACACACACACACACACACACACACACACCTTTTTAAATCTATTATTTTGGACAACAAGTGCATATGCATTAGTTGGAGTCATATTACGCATTGGTTCAATATTGAGCACTTGCATATGAACATTTGCATCCCTAGCATAAGGCTTACATCATATGTATAGATTAAACCATTTAAAATAACATAGTCACTTATAAATGCATGTTAAATCTACATGTGTATAAACATATATTTGATTGTATTTATATCATCTCATTTATTTTAATGTTGTATTTTTTGTTATATTCAAATGTAATATATAAGAAATGTAAGATAAGAGAGATAAGGTGTGTAATGTGTTGTGAGATATGTGGGGAAGATAAGATGTCCCTTTTAACCTCAAATACACAAAGGAAGGATCCAAATTGATTAACCCCAAAGGAAGGATCAATGCATAAATGAATCAATAGATTGGAAATGAGAATAAAGAGGAAGACCTTAAATTTTGTTTTATAGAAGAGAGTGTGTGATAGATTTAGGAAGATTAAAAACTTTAATTGAAATGAATTGAAGAAAAGTACTAACCTCAAAATGCTACAGACCTGAAGAATGTCATTTTTGGGTGTCTACGGTGAGTTTCTGGAAAATCTGCAACCACATTTGGAACAGAAACGTAGAGACAAACAAAACCCAAAAATCTTTTTCCAATTTGGTTCAATTCTGATTTTGACCCAAAAGTCAATGTCACCTTTGACCCAAAATTTTTGATTTCGACCCAAAATTTTTGATTCTGTCCCTGAACAAAATGTCAATTTTGACCTAGAAATGAATGTCACCTTTGACCTAGAATTTATGATTCTGACCTAGAATATCTGATTCTAATGTAGAACAAAATGTCAATTCTGACCTAAAATCTCTGATAGAAAATCTGTTTCCGAATCCTGATAATTTGCCAAAAAGGGTATCTGAATCTGTACTGCAATTCATTGTTCTGAACCTATCCTTGAAATAAAAATAGTTTGTTTGTTGGGGGAGGGGTTTTCCTTGGTCAAACCCCAATTTTGGAATTAACCTTAAAGTATACTTGAAATTGAATAGATAAACAAAGTAAACGAACAAATTCACCTTGCTTGTATAGAAACCCTTGTGACGAATTCAAATCCGTGGATCTACAAGTATGTATGAACCAAATGGATGTATAATGTAGAATTTCAGATGTAGGATGTCTCAAATCAATTTCTTGTATATCTTCAACACCAATCTTGAATGGATCTTGGAATAGGATGAGGCTTGGAGGAATATGGATGGAGAAATCTTCAACAAGAGGGATCCATAGAGCTTGAATCCTTCAATGGCTACCAATGGATCTCCTTGATGAATTGAATGCTTGAAGATTCTTGAATGCTTGGATGCTTGAGTGTAGATGTTTGCTTCAATAAATTATGCATAGAGTTGTCTTTTTCAAGTCTTAGATGGTTGATGTTTCATGGTTAGAGAAAATGAGAGGAGAAGACTTCCTTATATATGAATCTAGGGCACAATATTCTAGAGAGGCCTACATAGGAGAATTAAATTCCAATTAGAAATATATCCCTAGAAGTGGACTTATATTAAATATAATTTAAGAATTGTCACTTTGAAGACCGAAACAGCCGACCCGGAAGCGGGAATCAAAACTTTTCAAAGCTTGACATCCAGAAACTCCAGAAACATGAAATCTGGACCTTGGGTCAGAAAAAGGTCGATTATGACCTAGGTCAAGGTCGAGGTTGACCTTGACCTAGAAAGGTCAGTTTTGACCTTGAGGTCAAAAATCTCAGTTTGCAGCTTAGGGTGTCAGAAATAGGCTGGAGAAAAGTGGGAAATGGGGCAAAATAGGGGAAAAAGCCAGATCCAAGTCAGAGACCCATTCAAGGTGCTTGACATGACCCCAAACCACTTACTTGAAAGGCTAAACTAGTCTACAGTGGAAGTGATTCCATTTTACAACTATACATTTAGCCCCCACTTTAGCAAGAGTATGGACTCGATGAAAACTCTTGGTAAAGGAGATCATGAAGAAAAGATAATCTTATTGAAATCAAAAGGTTCAAAGGAATCCTTAAGCCCCCAGGGACTTAAGTCTTTATCAACCCTAAGATCATGATAAGAGAGATATCACCGGTTAAGGAGAAAGAGAGAGATGGTGTGATTACCTCTCCCAATGAGAACTTATATCCCATTGTGAACCACACAAGGAAACAGTGCAACTGGAAAGATGGAGTTGAACCGCCTAGTGAATGTGGCTACTCACTAGTCAACCCATTAGGGAGATCCGGTCTTAAGGACACCTTTCGACCTTAAGGGATCAAAACATTGTAAATTGAAACTGGAGGGCTCAAGAGATTCATATAAATTTAAACTCGAGGGATTAAGAGATCCTATAAGGTAAAAATCCATGCTTTAAGGATTATTCTTCAATCCATAAAGGGAAAAAGGTTTAAGTTTTGAACATATTTTGAAAGTGTGTGTGTGCATAAAGTGAGTGGAGTGTATGCCCCCACATTAAAGTCACTGCCAACACTTTAATAGGAGCAATGGCTTTAACAAAAACATAATCAACTCTATTGATTATGTTTCCACTATGAGATGCCCCCAAATGAAGACAAATCAAGGGAAATACCACATAAACATAAAAAGAACACAGAAGGGATCTACCTACTATGGGGTCAGTATGATTATAATATAATATGTATATATAGATATGATATTATTGCAAATGAATTGACATCATTCTCCAAAGAAAGTAGAACTACAATCATAATGGAGGAGAGAAAACTCAAGAGTTACGAAGAAGAGTCTTTTTGGACCACAACATGGAGACCAAAAAGAATCAGTGCTACCATGTCGTAGATCCAAGTGGACTACACAAAGAAAACATTTATGAACAATAGCACAAGTACAACATAACATGAAAATAACATATAGCAGAGTAAAGATACATACAAAGGAATTGTACAATAGGTTTGATTCCTTTATCACCTTGCACCAACAAAGTAAAAAGGGTCATATAAAATAATCTAACAAACATTTAGAAAACACATTACGGGAGAAGCACAATACAACAGGCAAACACAAAAAGGGCTACCATGAAGGACAAGCCAATCAAGCGCATTGCCTACTCTCCCTATCTTAGTTTATATCATTTAGGGAAGGTGGGAAACTCATAAGAGGGACTATATCCAATATAGTAGGAATAATAGCCAATTCCAAACAAGGATCCTCTTGAGAATCAGGATATTCAAAACTAGGTGTAATTATCAATTGAGTTGAAAGCATATGAGGTAAATCAGTATCAAGATCAATGATCTCATATTCATCACTAGGATCCATATGATCATCAAGAGTATCCTCCTCATCAAGAATAATTAAAATAAGATCTAAGATACGAATAGAATCATCATAATCATTCATCTTAACATCATTATGAATATTAACTTCCCCCAACACATCAGGCATAGTTTGGTCAAAATAAGTTAGAGGATTTCAAAGAATAGAAGCATGGGCCCTAGAATTAGCCCTACGCTTCTTACAAAGTTCATTAGTAGATTTTTTGTGTTTCACTTTGTTTGACACATGTTGAGAACTAGAAAGAATAACAATGGTTCCTTCACAAGTTCTATAGGAGGATTAGTAAGATTCGTAGTAGGCTGAAAAGTGACACTAGGAGGTTGAGTAATAGAGCTAGTAGTAATGGATAAAGGAGGTATAGAAGGAGTGGGAAGAATACCATGGTTAAGATCTATCCAAGGCATGCTTAACTCAACAATCTTGCGATGTTTATAGGCTTGATATGAATGAAAGAGGTTATCAATGCGAGGAGGACATGAATTGGGTAATGAAAGCCAAAATAAATCAAGAGTAGCACAATCTCTAGGCCTAGAAGGTTTATACAAACTATGATTAATCATTTTCACTTCTCCATTATGAATGAACTTAATACACTTATGAATAGGATAAGCAACAAAATGCATGAAAATTAACCAAGGAAAACCAAATTTGACTTTAAATTGATTAGAAGTGAGAATGAAAATGAAGATAGTATCTATAAATTTAACACAAATTTCAACAGGAATGTTAATAGAGCCAAGTGAAGGATAGAGAAAACCATTACAAGTTTGGATCCATGCATCAGATGTATCATAACAATCACATTGTAGGTTTTTAATAAAAAGGTTTTCCTCAGTAATGACATTTATAAAAGATGTGGGATCAACAAGACAACCATGTGTAGGTATCTTAGAAATCCTAGCATAAATATAAAGGGGACCATCGGGAGCCTTAATAGTCTCAGAATCATCAAAGGTGATTGAGAGTTCCCTAGGTCATTTATCCTTAGTTTATTTTTGAGGTTTAGTTAAAACTTGAAGTTTAAGAGGAGGCAAAGGATTTTGAATAGTAGGTTGAGATGAAACAGTGCACTCCACATAATTAACAATGTGATTGAGATCATCCATCTTCGAATTGTAAATAATATCCACATAAAATGGTTGAGAGATGGTATTAATATCATCTGTAGGTAAAATATTTGTATATATTTGAAGGTTTTGATTAGGAGGAGAGACATATTTGTTCCCATTTCCATCAAAATTATCAGCAGATAAAGCATTAGAATCGATTAAGTCTTGAACCTTATGCTTTAGAGAATAACATTTTTCAGTATCATGGCCATTCTGTCGATGGTATTGACAAAAATATTTAGAATCAAAGGATTTTGATGTCATTGTGGTAGGGAGAAGAGGTCAAATAGGAGGCAAGGTAATCATATTAGCACTTAGCAACCTACTCATAATAGAATATAAAGATTCAGAGAGGAGTAAATGTACAATTCATATGGAAAGCAGTGGATGCAGAAGTGGCATTGTTGGATGCAACAAAAACTTGATCAGTGACTGCATTCGTCTGTTTATTGATCTTGAAATAGTTGTTAGGTTTCTAAAACTTATTAGGATTAGAAGCAATGTCACTCTTATCAACTGTAACATGAGCCATTGGAGTGTTTCTCTCAAATTGACTCACTTGTAATTGATAATGATGAAGTGCTGCACAAAGTTATTGAAAAGAGGTAAATTCAGTAAGTAGAATCTTATCTCTAATATCCTTTTGTAAATTTGAAATGAACAAATGTAGAATATCAATACCAGGAATAGGATAAGAAATTTGAGAATACAAATTTTTAAATCTACCAATAAAATCAGTTAATTTTTCCTTAATGTTTTGTTTACAATGCATTAAATCAGTTAAGGAAACTTGCGGACCAATTTTATTTTGAAATTGTTGGATAAAGGTATTAGAAATTTTAGGAAAAGAATCAATATAATAAGGAGGTAAAGAACAATACCATTGCAAGGCCTTATCACGAAAAGTTCTAGCAAACAACTTAGCTAAAATCGTATCGTCATGAGCATAATCACTACAAAGGATTTGAAATGTTTTAACATGAGTAACAAGATCTCCTTTACCATTGTAATTCTCAAGATGAGGCATATTGGCTTGTTGAGGGACAATAGCATGAATAATGTCTAAGGATAAAGGACTACCCATGTCACATGTAGGAATGCTAAACTTGGATTGGGTTAAAGATGCAAGTTGTTGTTGTAAAGATGACATAGTTTGAGCCAAACTAATGATTGTGGAATCATTGGAAGAAATAGGTGGCATAGAAATATTAGGAACACTAGGAAAGGTGTAGGAAGCGGCAGGAATGGAAGACACAACTGGTGGAACACTTGGAACCATAGCTGAAAGGGGATTGTAATAAGTAAAAGGAACACTATGGTAAGAAGGCTATGAGGTAGGTAGAGAGACCGGTGGAACACTCATAGGAATAGATGAAATTGGAAGAGATGTAATCATTAAAGGAGGATTGTAAGTAGGAATTCTAGGTAAATGAATGGAAGAAGGTCCCTCACTAGTGACAAGAGGAGTGAATCCTAGATCTTGAGCCTCTCGAGCTAAAGTTTTAACATTCAAATGCATAAGATGAGTGATACCACACAAGAGATTAACACCTTGACCACTATCACGAAGGACTTTCTTAAGAGTCTCTATAGATTGGATGGAATCTTGGTTTTGGTTCTCTTGAATAAGCCAATTTCCCATTTTATCAAATTATGTTGAAAGTTTTTGGACTTGTTCAGGAGGAACTCTTAAAGCATCATCCTCATCATCAGATGAGTGAGAAGAGTTATGCTCCATAGAAGGATTGGAATCATGAGTGGTCAAATTGTGATACGGGATCCTAAGGAAAGGAGAGGAAGAATCAGGATCAAAGGA
>MU223836.1:630190-640190 GCA_018584345.1 Thuja plicata | reverse complement strand
CTTAGGAACCCTCACCATACACTAATGTATGGTAAGGGGTCCTAAGGGGTTTTAGAACACATTAGTATGTCCTAAGACCCATTAAGACCCCTTACGACCTCTTACCATACATTAGTGTATGGTATGGTGTACTAATAGGTCATAAGGGGTCCTAGGACATGTTAATGTGTCTTAGGACCCCTTAATACCCCTTACCATAAATTAGTGTATGGTAAGGGGCCCTAATGGATCATAAGGGGTCTTAGGACACATTAATATGTCCTAGGATGCCTTATGACCCTTTACTACCCCTCTCTCTATACCTTAAGGGTCATCAGGGTTTTTAATGGGTCCTAAGACTTATTAATGTGTCATAGGACCCCTTAAGACCTTGTATGGACCCTTATGACCCCTTACTATACATTAATGTATGATAAGGGGTCCTAAGGGGTCTTAAGGGGTCCTATGATACATCAATGTGTCTTAGGACCACTTATTATCATTTAGAATCCCTCTCTCTACATATTTGGGGTCGTAAGAGTTTTAAGGGGTTATAGGACACATTAATGTGTCCTACAACCCCTTAAGACCCATTTAGGACCCCTTACCATACATATTATGGGTCCTAAATGGTCATAAGGACCCCTTAAGACCCATTAGGACCCCTTAGAACCCCTTACCATACATTAGTGTATGGTATGGGGTCCTAAGAGGTCATAGGGGGTCTTAGGACACATTAATGTGTCCTAGGACCTTTTCAAACCCCTTACAACCCCTTAGGAAGGGGTTGTAAGAGGTCTTAGGACACATTAATGTATCCTAGGATCCCTTAAAAACCATTACAACTCTTATGATGTAGAGAGAGGGATTCTAAAGGGTCATAACAAGTCCTAAGACACATTAATGTGTCATAAGAACTCTCCTAAAGGGTCCTATGACACATTAATGTGTCCTAAGGCCCCTTAATAACCCTTAAGACTCATAAGATGTAGAGAGAGGGGTCATAAAGGGTACTTAGGGGTCCTAGGACACATTAATGTATCATAGGACCCCTTAGGACCCCTTAGGACCTATTACCATACATTAGTTTATGGTAATGGGTCCTAAGGATCATAAAGGGTCCTAAGACACATTAATGTGTCATACGACCCCTTAACACCCCTTACGACCCCTTACCATACATTACTATATGATAAGGCATTCTGATGGGTCTTAAGGGGTCCTAGGACACCTTAACAACCCTTAATATCCTTAAGATGTATAGTTAGGGGTCCTAAAGGGTCCTAAGGAGTCATAAGGGGTCCTAAGAACCCTTAACAACCCTTATAACCCCTAAGATGTACATAAAAGGGTCCTAAATGGTAATAAGGGGTCCTAAGACACATTAATGTGTCCTAGGACCCATTACCATACACTAATATATGGTAAGGAGTCCTAAGAGGTCTTAAGGGGTCATGTGACACATTAATATGTCCCAGGACCCCTTAACAGCCCTTAATACTTCTAATATGTAGAGAGAGGGGTTGTAAAGGGTCATAATGGGTTTTAAGACACATTAATGTGTCATAGGCCCTCTTAGGATGCCTTAGGACCATTTATGACCACTTACAATACATTAGTGTATGGTAAGGTGTCCTAATGTATCCTAAGGGGTCCTATGACACAATAATGTGTCTTAGGAATCATTAAGAACCATTACAAACCATAAGATGTAGAGAGAGGGGTCTTAAAGGGTTATAAGAGGCCCTAGGACTCATTAATATGTCATAAGACCCCTTACCATGCATTAGTGTATGCTAAGGGGTCTTACAGGGTCCTATGCCACATTAATGTGTCCTACAACCCCTTAACAACCCTTAGGACCCTAAGATGTAGATAGATGGATCATAAAGGTCATAAGGAGTCATAAGACAAATTAATGTGTACCAAGCCCTCTTTATATCCCTTAGTACCCCTTACCATACATTAATGTATGGTAAATGGTTCTAAGGGGTCTTATGTCACATTAATGCATCCTAGGACCCCTTAAAAATCCTTACAACCCATAATATGTAAAGAGAGGGGTCCTAAATGGTCATAAGGGCTCCTAAGACACATTAATGTGTTATGGGACCCCTTAGGACTCTTTACCATACATAAGTGTATGGTAAAGGTTCCTAATGGATTTTAAGGGGTCCTAGGACACATTAGGAACCCTTAACAACACTTAGGACCCCTAAGATATGGAGAGAGGGGTCCTAAAGGGTTATAAGTGGTCCTAGGAACATCAATGATTCATATGACCCCTTAATACCCCTTAAGACCTATTAAGATCCCTTACCATACACTATTTATGGTAAGGGTTCCTAAGGGGTCTTAAGGGTTCTTATGACACATTAATGTCTCCTAGGACCCATTAACAACCATTTATTACTCCTCTCTACATCTCAGGGGTGTAAAGGGTTGTTAAGGGGTCATAGGACACATTAATGTATAATAGGACCCCTTATGACCCCTTACCAAACACTAATGTATGGAAATTGGTAATAACAGGGTATAAGGGGTCTTAAGGGGTCCTAGGACACATTAATGTGTCATAGGACCGCTTATGACTCTTTAAGACCCCTCTCATTGCATCTTAGGGATCTTAAGAGTTGTTAAGGGGTCCCAAGATACATTAATATTTCCTAGGAAAAATTAATACCTATTAGTACCCCTTACCATACACATTAATGTGTCGTAGGACCCCTTATAACCCTTTATTACACCTCTATCTACACCTTATTTGTCGTAAGGGTTGTTAAGGGGTCATAGGACACGTTAATGTGTCCTAAGATCCCTTGAGACCTTTGAGGACCCCATACCATACACTAATGTGTGGTAAGGGGTCTTAAGTGGTTCTGAGACACATTAATGTGTCCTAGGACCCATTTATACCCCTTACAACCTCTTAGAACCCCCTATCATATATTAGTTTATGGTAAGGGTTTCTAAAGGATCTTAAGGGGTCCTATGACACATTAATGTGTCCTAGGACCCCTTAACAACCCTTAGGACCCCTAATATATAGAGAGAGGGGTTTAAGACACATTAATGTGTCATAGGGCCCCTTAGGACCCCATAGGACACCTTAGGACCCTTTACCATACATTAGTGTATGGTAAGGAGTCTTAAGGGGTCCTATGACACATTAATGTGTCGTAGGACCCCTTAACAATCCTTACAACCCCTAAGATATGGAGAGATGGGTCCTAAGACACATTAATGTGTTTTAGGACCCCTTATGACCCCTTAAGACCCCTTCCCATACACCAATGTATGGTAAGGGGCTTAATGGGTTGTAAGGGATCTTATTGATTTTTTAGACTGTAACTTATTTAACAATCCACCTAGGGCATCAATGTAACCTGGAAAAAAATTATCACACAACTCTATAACTTTGGGATATTTAAATGTATATAGAAAATGAGTAAATAAAAAATTCAAGGCCATTTCCATTAGTTAGATTAAGAGGAATGATTTTTTTATTGATCTCTAATTACCCTAGAGGAGGGATACATGCAGTGCATAGAAAAATCATAGTATCTTCCAAGTTAGAATATAAAATTGAATGGTATTTGTCCCAAATGAAGGGTGAAAGTATTTAACAACTTAAACATTCATTCATATATCTTCAGACATTATAAGACACCATTCTTTGTGACTATTACATTCATGGTGTTGCAAAATATACAGAGACAACTAATTTTATTATGCTTCAATGCCACCATTCATACAATCCACCTTTCATCTTGTCTCCTCCCCTCAATGTTCAAACAAAAATGATTTTATAATCCATTTACAACTCCTTCTAACTTCTCGAACCAACTCTAGCACCGAACCTTACCCTTTTGCATGAAAGTTACAATTTTTTACAAAGTTGCCATGTTGCATTTTTTGCAATCTCCCTACTCAACTACTTCACATACCTATAAAAACATTTCCAACATTCCATAAATTGTATTACAAACATGGATTTTACTAATTCCACTCCATATTCACACTTTTGGAGGGTTTGACTAATGTTGACCCAACTAGGTTGTGATTGGCTACAAGAGATCAATTGGCAGCAATGCCTTACAAATTGCTTTGGAATAAATAGGTGTATAGTCAGAAAATGGAAGCACTTCCATTGTATACTAGTTTATCCTTTCGAGTAAGTGGTTTGGGGTCATGTCAAGCACCTTGAATGGGTCCCTGACTTGGATTTGGCCTTTTCCCCTTGTTTTGCCCCATTTCCACTTTTTCCAACCTATTTTTGACACCCCAGACTGAAAAACTAGGACTTTGACCTCAGGGTCAAGGTTGACCTCAACCTTGACCTAGGTCACAATCGATCTTTTTCAGTCCCAAAATTCAAATTCTAGGATTTTAGGGTTTTTGGATGTCGGTCTTTGGAAAAAGTGAATTCCCGCTTCTGGGTCGATTGTTTCGGTCTTTGGAACAATAAATTTTAAATTATATTTAATATAGGTCCTCTTCTAAGAGTATGGGTCTAATTGGAATTTAATTCCCCTATGTAGGCCTCTCTAGAAGATTGTGCCCTAGTTTTTGTAAAGAAAAAAATGTGGATGATCTACTAGATAGAGTTTGTACAATAGATATTCATATACAAAAGAGACCAATGCCATAATTTAACCCTTTACATTTAATTTTGTATTTGATAATGGATATAGACTTGAAATTGAAAGAAAAGATTAGTGGAGTAAAATACCTACCTCACATCATAGTAGATCTGAAAATTCCATTTTTTGAAGCCTATGTTGAGTTTCTGGAAAATTTGAGACTGGATCTGGAATGGAAACATAGAGACAAACAAAACCCAGAAATCTTTTTTCGTTCTGACACACTTCCAATTTGTACCCTCAAGTCAATGTCACCATTGGCCAAAATTTCCAATTGAACCCTAGGGAAGAATTGACCTAAAAAGTCTCAGACTATAATTCTATTTTCAGATCCTGGAAGTTTGCTAAAAAGGGTATCCATATCTGCACTCTACTCCACTATTCCCAAACCTGTAACTCCTGAAATAGCACCTGCAAATATCTGAAAAGGAGGGGTTTTGGGGTGGCTATATAGGGTTTTTCCTTAGTCAAACCCCCATTTTTTTGATCTCCACCTCCACAAATAGCCAAATATAACAGAATGTATGTGTGTGTGTGTGTTGCTCTTGGAAAGAGCGTCAAATGTGTAATGTCAAGATCTAATCCTCTAGATTAAAAACCCTAACATGAATTGAAAATGAGAAAGCAATGCATAGATTTGAATGTGATAAAGAAAGCATACCAAGCCCCTAAGGATAACGTATTCCTACCAAACTCATAATCTGTAATTGATATCCCATGATAATATATTTTGAACACTTGAAGGTTGAAAATGGTGGATCCAAGAAGAAGGAAGGAAGGAAGATGTCTTTCTTTCTCCAAACAAGATCCATAATGGCTTGTCCACAAAAGTTCTTGAATGTCTTAATGCATCATCATTTCTTGTCCTTCTATATAATCCTCTTTCTTTCTTTCCTCATCATCATGTCATAATCATAATTGCATCATATCATCTTACGATTCTTTTTCATGTCCAAATGAAGGCAAAAGAGAGTGTTTATATAGAGATCTGAATATAGACCTCCTGGAGCAATGCAAGGGACCCAAAATCAAATTTCACCTTGACATATGGTCCAATTACAATCACCAACCAAAGAGGGGATGTATTAATCCTAATATCAAGGAAAACACTTCCGCATCCAGACCTGGGGACCTATTTTAAGTTTTAGAACCCCGATAGGCTCCAGATTTGAAAGCAAGGACCACCACCTGACAAAGGTCAAGGTCAACCTTGACCTTGACCTAGGTCAAGGATGACCTCAACCTTGAATTAGGTCAAGGTTGACCTTGATTCTGACCTAGGTCAGAATCAAACTCAACCCAGAACTGAGGTTTCAGGCTAGTCTCCTTGGGAAATTTGTAGGATTCCTAGGTCAATCAGGGACCCAGGAAGGTGAGAAAACACACCAGTATGTTGAATAGAGGCATAGAGGCCAAAGAGTGAGTATGATGAAGATTTATGAGAGCCAATACATAGTTTCTACCCAAAATGGAGTCTAGAAAGGGAGATTAAGGAAGACCCAAAAGGATCCTAACCCTAATTTCACCTAGAAATGCATAATCAAGTGTATGTGCATCCTAAAAGTAAATCTAATATGAAAATGTACTAAAAAAGGGTGATAAACCTACCAAAATGGAAGTGCTTCCATTTTAATATGATAAATTTAGCCCCCATTTTAGCTTAGGTATGACACTATGTGAATATGCAAGCTAAAGTAAGAAAACATTGTAAAGTAAAAAGGATATAGCCAAGTCCTCAATGGGGAGATCCTGCAAAAAAATGTTAGTATCCGCAACCTATAATATATGAGGTTAATGTAAATCCATTGAGAACCTAAGCCTTACTAAGATGGTTTTGATAAATGTAAAGAGCCCCTTATGCCCCCTGTTTTGGCTTACTAATTCTGAAAGGTGAAACAGGGTGATAAAGTTAGATCTATACATTGGATATGAAATTTTTGAAAATTCCTTTCATAAACCATTTATAAGGATTCAATATCTTCCTAAACCAATTTAAGAGGTTAGGTGTCTAAATCATGATTCCAATGCCACTAATGACACTAAAAATGGATCTACCAAACTCAAGTTATGATGAAAAGAGTGAATGCTTATCTAAATGCATGTAAAAGGAATTTCAAATTTGACCTAAGTATTTTCAAATGAAACCCTAGAAAAAACCTAATAAACCCTAATTTGAAACAATAAATAAGATGAAGAACACTTACCTTCTCATTATTACCATTTGCAGAGCTTGGAATTGAGGAGCAAGATGCCAAAGAGAGAAGAACTTCGAGCGAGTCGCGTGGAGGTCTTGAGAGAGTGCCTGGCTAGCAGACAGTCACTGCCTGAGGTAGGTTCCCTATTTTGATGTTTTTAATTGAGAAATTATTATTTTTATAGGGAAGGTCAACCTTGACCCAAAAAGGTCGACCCTGACCCAGTTATTTTGACCTTGACCTTTGCAGGTAAACCATAACTAGGAAGGTCTTGTCCTTTCTAGGGATAAAGTCAACCCTAACCCAAAAAGGTCAACCCTGACCCACAAAGGTTGACCTTGACCCAAAAAGGTCAAACTTGACCCAAAAAGGTTGACCTTGACTAGGTCAAGTGAGAATTGTAGTTTTTTTATGATAGATTATTGATATGCTTTTGTTTGTATTGTCAGGATCTTGGCCGTCTCTAAGAGAACCCCTCTGGAGGGCTTCTAGTGACTGTCAAAGAGAACTTGTCTGAGTTACAGCAGGATGAGATACAACTATTGGGAGATGTGGGATTGTACTAGGTAGAAATCCTACCATAGATGAGGTTCCATCGATCCATGATATCAGCCATGATAGAGAGGTGGGACGAGGACACTTGTTCCTTCCATCTTCCATGAGGAGAGATCACGATCACATTGGAGGATGTGTACATGATCCTAAGACTTCCAGTCCAAGGTGAGCCTGTTAGATTGAGAGTGTAGCAAGGTCCTCTCGAGGTGTTTTTAGATGGAGAGTATTGTTTGGGATGAGTACCATAGATGAGGACCCGATCAGATCATATCACTCTATCAACCATACTAGCAGGTATGACACCTTTGGTATGGAGAGTGATGCTATGTATACTCTCTTTGGTTTTAATACCCAACACAAAGGGTACAGTTTTCTTAGCACCATTCACCCATCTCGTATGCAGGATGGAGAATGACAAGATTTTTTTCTCATGGGGCCGCAACATGTTAGCCCATCTTTACCATGAGTTGAGTTAGTTAGTAAGATTTCAGTGGGAGAGTCTTATGGTATGCACCTTGCTACAGGTTTGGATGTTTGAACATTACACATGTGTTCAGCCATAGGGTGTTCTAGTGATGGTAGATGCAAGCACACCAAGAGCCTTTGCATATCCGCTATCAGATGTCTGGAAGTATAGAGATATCCTCTTTTGGAGGGTACGCTTTGACCGTATACCAGGTGTGGATGTGATATGGAGACCATACTATCAGATGACAGGATGGCCAAATACTCAACACTAGTTGAGACACTCCCAGTAGCACAAGCTACTAGAGGTTCCTACCAGTCATCCAGTAATGCCATATTATTATGAAAGAGTTATGAGACAGTTTGGTTTGACACAGGGAGTCCCCTGGACAGTACCTCGGTATGGATACTCAACAAGATATTATCAGAGTCCCGGTGCCATACGCCGACCTATAGTAGCAGATATTGTAGATAGCGATATAGATGAGACTGAGGATATAGAGGTGGATCCTGTTGTATCCCACCCAGGGGTGAGAAAAAAGTATATCAGATATTTGAGTCTACAGGGGACCCATCCCATCTTCCCTAATGACTACCCTACAGGTGATCCAGGTCTTTTAGAGAGGATGCACCGAGGTGGTGACACACCAGAGGAGGAGGAGGAGGATCCCATTCCTGAGGGAAATCCCATGGAAGAGGAGAGAGAAGAGGAGAGAGCATAAGAGAGAGAGGATGAGGGAGCATATGAGAGAGCAGAGGATATGCCCCCAGGTGGCAGTACAGATGTAGATGATCAGGTGATCCATGTTGTACCATTGAGATCACGATGACCTCCCCATGCACATATAGAGACACCAACACCTAGACCTAGACGTAGCAAGCAAGGAGAGGGTAGTCACTCCATGCTCCCACCATCTAGATCCTTTGAGGATACTTAGGGGGGAGATCCAGCTATGATTCATGTAATTGATTAAAATATTTTAAGTAAATGTTTTTCTAGAAGAAGTACTAAAAGATAGATATGTTTGAATTCTGCAGCTAGCGTAATGGAGTGGAGGAGCTTTGTATCTGAGGTTCTGAAGGATACCTATTTATCCTATAGATGACTAGCTAGCGATCAAGAGTCCCTTATTGGGCAGAGAGATCTTGGCCGACATGTAGATATTTTTGCATGCGTCCATCAAGAGCTAAGGTTTTGCAAAGAAAGGGAAGATAGATTGATGGTTGAACTACAAAGAGCTCAGGAGTGCAACTATGAGATGAGCATATCAAGGAGTCATACACAGACTACTGTACCAAGATCTTAAGCCTCACACCACAAAGCAGAAAGAGCTGGGAGCCATCGACCCTCAAATCATAGAGATAGAGATTGATAGCCATGGAATATGTGCCATATATATACCAAACTCATGAATATTTATATATGAAAATGTTTCTTGACCAGTTAGTTCTATGATTGATTACTTTTTATTTTCATCAATACATAAAAACTTAACATAAAGAAAGAAATGAAATTGATGTATAAATGTATTCAAATCTCATAACCTACAAAACAAACATAACTATTCTTATAGGGAATACATAAATACATGAAGAAATGTTGATGTATTAGGGACAATAACATTTGAGATGCATAATATTAATAAGTTCCTTAAGGGGAACACCATTCATATCAGAAATATTATAAGCACCTTAAGTAAAATCCTCAATAACCACAAAAAGGTCCAAGCCAATTATGGCTAAATTTCCCTTTTTCACCAGGTAAAGCATTCACATTCCTTTGATTTTCATATAAGACTAAATCACCTACCAAAAATGATCGTTCAATCACCTTATGATTGTACTGTAGACGTCTAAAATTGTCCTTATATTAATTTAATTAATATTCCCATAACATTATAATTAATTTTAATTAATTATATTTGTTATATTCTTCTATCTGTTTAATTAAATTTATTTAATTAAATACGATTCATGCTCCTAAGTATTTGAATTTAATTTAAATACTATCCCTTTTAATGTATTAAATCTTATTTAATATATTATCCCACATTAATCCCCTTTAAATAAATTCTAAATTTATTTATTTCCCCACATTTCTAATATTCTTCTAAACCAAGATTAAATTTAATAAGACCTATTAATCCTACCTAGAAACCTACT
>MU223836.1:601248-626907 GCA_018584345.1 Thuja plicata | reverse complement strand
CTCTATACTTGTTCTTGAGTTCTTCATCCATCCATTAGTTTGCATTCTAGTTTCATCCACCAATCAATCAAATAGTGAGATTTAAGTTATTGTGTTGGGAGAGCACACCCACAAACCTCTCTAAGAGAAAATCAACAAGGCTTTGGGTGCCCTTATTCAGCTCATCAGAGGTCATGGGGGAAGCTATTGTTGTTTTTAAGAGTATGCTTTAGACATGTTAATGTAGTTTAAATGATTTATATCCTCTAATGTTTGCATGTCTGAGCGTGCTCCCAACAGGTAGGTTTCCAGCATAGACATGTACTATTTTTGAAGTAATTTATGATGAGCCTTAATATTCTCCAAAGCATTTATTTGTTGTTCATCCAACATATCTAATTCTTGTAATCCTTGTTCCCGGAAAGTATCTTTATCAATTATCCCATGGAATGAAACACGTAAAGAAGGTATTTCTAATTCTAATGGCATAATAGCATTAGTACCATAAACAAGATTATAAGGAGAAGTACCTGTGGCAGTGCGGACACTAGTCCTATAAGCCCATAAAGCATAAGTAAGTTGAGTATGCCAATCTTTCGCATGCTTGTTGATTGTTTTCCTTAAGATTTGTTCAATAACTTTGTTTGGTGTTTCGGCTTGACCATTAGATTGAGGATAGTAGGGAGTAGAAAAAATATGTTGAATACGATATTTCTCCAATAATTTTGTGACTTCTTTATTCTTGAAAGAAGTACCATTATCTGAAACTATAGTTGAAGGAATACCAAATTGTGCTATAATATGATTAAGAATAAAATCACAAATAACATCTGCAGTAGTAGAACAGAGAGGAATAGCCTCTACCCACTTTGTAAAGTAATCTATAGCTATGAGAATGTATGTATGCCCTTGAGAAGAAGCTGGTGAAATTTTTCCAATAAGGACAAATCCCCAAATGTTAAAAGGCCACGGAGAAAATTGATTATGAAGCTCACAAGCAGGAGCATGAATTAAATTACTATGTTGCTGACACTGAGGACACTTAACAAATGTAAAAGAATCTTGTTCCATTATTTTCCAATAAAATGCCATTCTAAGAAGTTTATTAACTAAAGATTTCACACCAAAATGTCCTCCACAAGAACCAGAAAACCATTATAAGAATGTTTGTAAAGGGTATCGCCCAAAATGATATAACATGCTACAAGATTCCTAACACAGTTATGCATGTTCCTTGTTGTTGATTCAGGAAATGTATTGTCTTTCAAAAAATGAAAGATATGCGAATGCCATTCATCCAAATGCAAGTTAAAACAATCAACATTAACCTTATTAGAAATTGCAAGTTGTTTAAGAGTGTGTATAGTAAATTTAAAGTCTTTGGCATTATTCTCGAGACACACCAAGGAAGCTGCACTTGCCATGGCGTCTCCGTGTCGATTATCTTTCCTAGGTAAAGTCTGAATCGTATAAGAAGAAAACTGTGAAAGGATATCAAGAACCAATTCTTTATATTGCGAAATTTTATCATTCTTAGTCTGATAACCCCCTTTGATTTGTTCAACAATCAATTGTGAATCCCCATATATTTCCAAGTTTTTAATATGAAGGGATGAAGTTTCCCATAAGCCAGCTATAAGAGCTTCATATTCTGCAATATTATTAGTACAAGGAAAGGTCAATTTATATGACATAGGGATTGGTTTCTTTGTAGGAGGGACCAAGATGATTCCTACACTAGGACCTGTCTTACATCTAGAACCATCAAAATATAATTCCCAAACATCTTCTTTCTTAATAGCTAAAATATTCTCATCAGGGAATTATATTGAGGTGATGTTAGTATTAGAATGACGACAAGGAGCTTTAGCTAGATAATCAGTTAAATCTTGTCCTTTAATTGAATTTTGAAGAATGAAATTAAGATCAAATTCTATAAGTAACATTACCCATTTAGCCAGACGACCAGAGAGATCATTTTTTGAGAAAAGGTGTTTGAGAGGATCAAATTTAACAATCACATTAACCTCAAAATTCAATAGATAATGCCTGAGTTTTTGACAAGCAGAAAATAAAGCCAAGCATTTTCTTTCTAAATTGGTATATCTTGTTTCATATTCAAGTAAAGTCTGAATGATGTAGTATATTGGTCTTTCCTTACCTTCACTATCATGTTGAGCCAATAATGCACTCACGACATGGGAAGTGGCAGAAGTATATAGATAGAAGGGTTTTATTGAATTGAGCAGGTTGCAAAATAGGAGGATTAGCAAGATACTCCTTAAATTTCTCAAAGGATTGTTTACATTCCTGCTTCCAAGAAAAAGTGGTATCTTTTCTAAGCAAGGAGGTGAAAGGAACAGTTCTATCAGCTAAGTTAGAAACAAAGTGATGAATAGATTGTATTTTTCCTTGTAAACTACATAATTGAGAAATATTCTTAGGAGGAGGCATGCTAACAATAGCATCAATATTTTTAGTATCAACCTCTATGCCTCGCTTAGAGATTATAAATCATAACAATTTGCTAGAATCAACTCCAAAAGCACATTTCTTAGGATTTAATCTCATATTATAACTCCTAATCCTTTCAAATATTTGTCTTAAAATAAACACATGGTCCTCTCTTTGTATAGATTTCACCAAGATGCCATCTACATAATATTCTATAATCTTATGGATGTAGTCATGGAAAATCAAGGTCATAGCACATTGATAGGTTGCTCCCACATTTCTTAATCCAAAAGAAATCATGACCCAATATAATGTTATCCAGGGTGTGATAAATGTGGTTTTAAGTTGATCTTCAATGGGAATAAAGATTTGATAAACCTGAAAACCCATCCATAAAAGATAATAAAGCATGACCCGCTGTCGAATCTACAATCATATCAATATTGGGTAAGGGAAAATCATCTTTTAAGGATACTTTATTTAAATCTCGAAAATTAGTGCACATCCTTATCTTATTCTCTCCTTTAGAAACAACCACAATATTATAAATCCATTCAAAATAATCAATAGAATGGATGAACCCAGCACCTAATAATTTTTCAATTTCATCTTTCACTAGCAAGGCAATACCCAGATTCATCTTTCGGATTTTTTGTTTCACAAGTTTGACATTGGGTTTAAGAAAAATATTGTGAGTAACAATCTTAGGATCTATACCCAACATATCTGAATATGTCCAAGCAAATATATCCTTATATTCAAGTGAGAGGGAAACCAATTGATCATGTTCATCTTGGCTCAAACATTTTCCCACTTTGATTTTTTTTTCAGAGTCATTCTCATCCATTTGAACTTTTGTAGTCTCAGTTATTAATAAATTTATTTGTATGAGAGAGTCCATTGGTAAAGGAGAAATATCTTGTTCATCATGTTCTCCAAAATAGGCTTCATTATTCAGACAATAAGGCTTTCTTCTTTTCTGATGAAATGTAGGTAAATCTTGATAAGCTCCTAAAAAATTAGCTATGGCTTCATCCTCAGGAAAAATATCCAAACTAGGTTTTTGATCCATGTCAAGGAGAAGCAGATTAACCAATTTCAAGTGTCCACCACAGATTTTATTGACATTAAGAGGAAAATTTGATGGTTTCTTATAAGTATTGAATCCTAGCCCATAAGTATAATCATAAACTTCATTTTCCAAGGGCACTTGTATACCTTGTTCATATTTTCCACATCCTTTCCCATTGAATCCTGATTTCCTAAGTAAATGATAACCAGAACCATATCTATCGGCCATATTAGATTGAGTTAAAGGAGCGACATATGTCACAATGTCATAACAATCTGGTTTTATTGTCTCAATCATTTCTTCAAGGGAAGTAGCAACAGAGTTACTTTTAAATTCCCCAGAAAGTGGAGAAGGAATAAAAACTTGTTTTTCAAACCCATTGTGTTCCTTCATGAACTCTTAGCATATTCTGCATTCAAGCAAGGATTTGGCACATCATCTGCATGTAATGTATACATCAGATTGTTATAAATGAACCTAACCTTACGATGTAGAGTAGAAGGAATTGCATGTATAGCATGTAACCAATATATTCCTAACAAAAGATTATAATTGAGAGGTTTAGGAAGGACATGAATAGGTGTGTGAAGAAGGACTGGACCAACCTTGATAGGTAGCATAATAATACCCAAAGTTTTCTTTGCAATGTTATCAAATCCATGAATAGGGATATTATCTGGTCGAATGGTTGTAAGAGAGGATTTAATAGCCTTGATCATATCCATGCTACAAAAATTAAGCCCAGATCCATTGTCAATTAATGTTCTACGAATGATACTTTGATTAATAGAAACAACAACCTTAAGAGCATCATATTGATTTTGCACCTCAACAGAAGGTAAATCATCATTGGTAAGCACAATAGGAGGTAGAGAAGGCATAGTATGCATGCACTCCAAAAATGAATTAATATTCTCTTGATTAGGAGGTGGAGCTAGAAGAGTAGATAAATCTTTTTGTAATGCCTCATGATATGTAGGAGAAGTTTGAAGCAATTCACATAAAAATATCTTGGTTGGAGTAGCGCGTAATAGCTCAACTAAGTCATACTCCTTAAAGCAAGAAGGTAACCTAGGTGCTTGAGGAAGCACGGGTTGAGAAGGAGGTAAAGAGGTTGGAACAATAGGTTGAGGATTATTCCGTGTATGATAAGCATGTGAAATGGAATCTATATTATCAAACAAATCCAAAGGATCTTTAGGTTTACCCTTAATAGTTATTCGAGGACATCCTTTTACCGTCATCAAAGGTTTAGGAAATAACATTCTATATGCCTCAATGTTGAAAATAGTGGAACGTGAAGGTAACCATGCACACATCCTATGGTAAAGGTCAATTGGAGAAGTTGTGGAGGAGGATGAAATAGGAACAGGATCCATAGAGATCTCATTTGAACCATTTTCATTCTCACTTCCATGTACCTCATTAAGGGATCTATTCTCTTGTGCAATAAAATCTTCATCAAAGTATTCAAAACAAGAGTCATACATGTTGAACACACTATAAAATTACAAGCATGTAAATGTTTTTGAGTTTTTAAAGAAATTTTATACTTTTTTATGTATTTTTGGAATATAAATGCAAGAGCATAAAAGAAAACCTACTTCTATATGCATGCAAGATCTTAATATGAAATGTAAATCTAACACCAAAGAGAAAGAGTTGTCTATTGCGGGTTCACCAAAATGTAAAGAATAAAATGTGGATGATCTCCTAGATAGAGTTTGCACAATATATATTCATATACAAAAGAGACCAATGCCATTATTTAACCCTTTACATTTAATTTTGTATTTGATAATGGATAAAGACTTGAAATTGAAAGCAAACATTAATGGATTAAAATACCTACCTCACATCATAGTAGATCTAAAAATGCCATTTTTTGAAGTCTGTGTTAAGTTTCTGGAAAATTTGAGACTGGATCTAGAATGGAAACGCAAAGATGAACAAAACCCAGAAATCTTTTTTCATTCTGACACAGTTTCAATTTGTACCCTCAAGTCAATGTCACCATTAGCCAAAATTTCTGATTGTGCCCTAGGGAAGAATCAACCTAAAAATTCTCAAACTAAAATTTTGTTTTTGGATCCTAGAAGTTTGCTGAAAAGGGTATCTAGATCTGCACTCTGTTCCACTATTCCCGAACATGTGACTCCTAAAATGGCACCTGCAAATATTTGAAAAGGAGGGGTTTTGGGGTGGCTATATAGGGTTTTTCCTTAGTCAAACCCCCATTTTGGCGATCTCCACCTCCACAAATAGCCAAATATAATAGAATGTATGTGTGTGTGTTTCTCTTGGAAAGAGCTTCGAATGTGTAATGTTAAGATCTAATCCTCTAGATTAAAAACCCTAACATGAATTGAAAATGAGAAATCAATGCATAGATTTGAATGTGATAAAAAAAGCATACCAAGACCCCAAGGCTAAAGTATTCCTACCAAACTCACAATCAGTAATTGCTATCTCATGATAATATCTTTTGAATGCTTGAAGGTTGAAAATGGTGGATCCAAGAAGAAGGAAGGAAGGAAGATGTCTTTCTTGCTCCAAAGAAGATCCACAATGGCTTGTCCACAAAAGTGCTTGAATGTATTAATGCATCATCATGTCTTGCACTTATATATAATCCTCTTTCTTTCTTGCCTCATAATCATAATTGCATCATATCATCTTATGATTCTTTTTCATGCCCAAATGAAGGCAAAAGAGAGTATTTATATAAAGATCTCAATATAGACCTCTTAGGGCAATGCAAGGGACCCAAATTCAAATTTCACCTTGAATTATGGTCCAATTACAATCACCAATCAAGGAGGGGATGTATTAATCCTAATATTGGGGAAAACACTTCCGCATCCAGACTCGGGGACCTATTTTAAGTTTTAGAACACCGATAGGCTCTAGATTTGAAAGCGGGGACCACCACCTGACAGAGGTCAAGGTCGACCTCAACCTTGACCTTGAGGTCAAGGTCAACCTTGATTTTGACCTAGGTCAGAACTAACCTCAATCCAAAACTGAGGTTTCAGGCTGGTCTCCTTGGGAAATCTGCAGGATTCCTAGGTCAACCGAGGACCCAGGAAGGTGAGAAAACACACCAGTATGTTGAATAGAGGCATAGAGGCAAAAGAGTGAGTATGATGAAGATTTAGGAGAGCCAATGCATAGGTTCTACCTAAAATGGAGTCATAGAAAGGGAGATTAAGGAGGACCCAAAAGGATCCTAACCCTAATTTCACCTAGAAATGCAGAATCAAGTGTATGTGCATCCTAAATGCAAATATAATATGAAAATGTACTAAACGAGGGTTCTAAACCTACCAAAATTGAAGTGCTTCCATTTTAAGATGATACAGTTTCATATAAAATGAAGCTTTCTCCTCTCATTTTCTCTAAGAACCATCAACAATCTAAGAATTGATAATCATCATTGCAAGAATTCAAAGACTTGAAGAGTGAGATCCAAAGGTGAAGAAGCAAGATTTGAAGCAAGCTAAGTAGTCATTGAAGCATTCATCCATTCTCAAGCACTTCTCAAGAAATTCTTTCATCAAGGAGATCCATTGGTGGCCATTGAAGGATTCAAGCTCCATGGATCCCTCTTGTTGAAGAATTCTTCATCCACATTCCTCCAAGCTTCTTCCTATTAAAAAATCCATTCAAGATTGGTGTTGAAGATCTACAAGGAAATGATTGGAGACATCCTACATCCTACATTCTACATTCTACATTCTACATTCTACATCCTTTTTGGTGCATACATACTTGTGGATTCATGGATTTGAATCCGCCATAAGGACTTATACAAGCAAGGTGAATTTGTTCATTTACTTTGTTTTACTTATGCAATTTCAATTATACTTTGAGGTTAATTTCAAAATCAGGGTTTGACCAAGGAAAACCCCTCCCCCCAATAAAAAATATATTTTTATTTCAGGTACAGGTTTGGAACAACAAATTGAAGTCCAGATTCAGACACCCTTTCAACAAACTTTCGGGATCCGAAAATAGATTTCTTGTTGGAGACTTTTTAGGTCAATTCTGCCCTAGGTCAAAATCAGAAATTTTGGATCAATGGTGACATTGACTTGAGGGTGCAAATTGGAACTATGTTAGAATAGAAAAAAAATTTTGGGTTTTGTTCATCTCTGCATTTCTATTCCAAATCTGGTCTATGATTTTCCAGAAACTAAGTGCAGACCCCCAAAAATAGCATTCTTCAGATCTGCAACATTGCAAGGTTAGTACTTTTCTCCTATCCATTTCAATTAAAGTTATTAATCTTTCTAAACCTATCACACATTCAAATCTATAAATGGGTATTTAAGATCTTCCTCTTTGCTCTTATTTCCAAATGATTGATTCATTTATGCATTGATCCTTCCTTTTGGGTTAATCAATTTGGATCCTTCATTTGTATATCTAGGGATAAAAGGAGAGTATCTTATTTACCCCCTACATTTCAAAACAATTCCTTTAAATGTAAGATAAAATAATAACAAACTAAAATACCATTTTCTTATCTTACATTTTGGTGAACCTGCAATAGACAACTCTTTCTTTTTAGTGTTAGATTTACATTTTTATGTTAGAACTTGCATGCATATTAGATTATCTTTCTTTTATGTTCTTTCATTTTACATTTCAAAAATTAAAAATCAAAATCTTGTGTTTCCTAAATTAGTTCATTTGCATTGCATTAGTGTATGAGCTTTACCACTTCTAGTCCTACTTATAGTATCCCAGTTAGAATAAGTCATAGAATTATGGGTTCAAATCCTTCTATGGAGCATAACTCTTCTCACTTATCTCATGATGAGGATGATGCTTTAAGAGTTCCTCCTGAACAAGTGCAAAAACTTTCAACCGAACTTGATAAAATGAGAAATTGGCTTATTCAAGAAAACCATAATCAAGATTCCATCCAAGCTATAGAGGCTCTTAATAAATTCCTTTGTGATAGTGATCAAGGTATTAATCTCTTGCGTGATATCATTCATATTGTGCATTTGAATGTTAAACCTTTAGCACAAGAGGCTCAAGATCTAGGATTTACTCCTCCTGTCATTAGTGAGGGACCTTCTTATGTTCCTTTACCTAGAATTCCTACTTACACTCCTCCTTTGATGACTACATCTCTGCCAATTTCATCTATTCCTATGAGTGTTCCACCAGTATCTCTACCTACCTCACAACCTTCATATCATAGTGTACCTTTACTTATTCAAATCCCCTTCCAACTGTGGCTCCAAGTGTTCCACCAGTTCTGTCTTCTATTCCTGCCGCTTCCTACACTTTTCCTAGCATTCGTAATATTTATATGTCACCTATGTATTCTAATGATTCCACAATTATTAGTTTGGCTCAAACTGTGTCATCTTTACAATAACAACTTGCATCCTTAACTCAATCTAAGTTTAGCATTCTTACATGTGACATGGGTAGTCCTTTATCCTTTGACATTATTCATGCTACTATTCCTCAACAAGATGATATGCCTCGTCTTAAGAATTACAATGGTAAATGTGATCCTGTTACTCATGTTAAAACATTTCAAATCCTTTGTAGTGATTATGCTCATGACCATAGGATTTTAGCTAAATTGTTTGCTAGAACTTTTTGTGATAAGGCTTTGCAATGGTATTGTTCTTTACCTCCTTATTCTATTGATTCTTTTCATAAAATTGCTAATACTTTCATTCAACAATTTCAAAATAACATTGGTCCGCAAGTTTCCTTAACTGGTTTAATGCATTGTAAACAAAACATTAAGGAAAAATTGACTAATTTTATTGGTAGATTTAAGCATTTTTATGCTCGGATTTCTTATCTTGTTCCTGATATTGACATTCAACATATGTTTATTTCAAATTTACAAAAGTATATTAGAGATAAGATTCTCCTTACTGAATTTACCTCTTTCCAACAACTATGTGCAGCACTTCATCATTATCAATTACAAGTAAGTCAATTTGAGAGCAACACTCCAATGGCTCCTATTCCAGTTGATAAGAGTGACACTACTCCTAATCCTAATAAGTTTTAGAAACCTAAAAACTATATCAAGATTAATAAACAGACAAATGTGGTTGTTGATCAAGTTGTTGTTGCATCCCGTAAAGCCACTTCTCCATCCACTTCTTTCCATATGAATCATACATTTACTCCTCTCTCTGAATCTTTACATTCTATTATGAGTAGGTTTTTAAGTGCTAATATGATTACCTTGCCTCTTATTCAACCTCTCCTTCCTACTACAATAGCTTCAAAATCCTTTGATTCTAAAGCTTTTTGCCAATACCATCACCAGAATGGCCATGATACTGAAAAATGTTATTCTCTAAAGCATAAGGTTCAAGACTTAATCAATTCAAATGCTTTATTTGTGGATAATTCTGATGGTAATAGGAACAAATTTGTCTCTCCTCCTAATCAAAACCTTCAAATCTATACAAATTCTCTACCTACACATGATACTAATACCATCGCTCAACCATCTGTTGTGGATATTGTTTACGATTTGAAGATGGATGATCTTAATCAAATTGTTAATCATGTGGAGTGTGTCATTTCCTCTCAACCTATTTTTCAATATCCTTCACCTCCACCTCAGCTTCAAGTTCCACCTAAACCTCAGAAACAAACTAAGGATAAGAGTTCCCGGGAACTCTCAATTACCTTTGATGATTATGAGACTATTAAGGCTCCCGATGGTCCCCTTTATATTTATGCTAGGACTGCTAAGATACCTACACATGGTTGTCTTGTTGATCCCACATATTTAATAAATTTTATTACTAAGGAAAACCTTTTTATGAAAAACCTACAACGTGATTGTTATAATCCATCTGATGCATGGATCCAAACCTGCAATGGTTTTCTTTATCTTGCACTTGGTTCTATTAACTTTCCTGTTGAACTTTGTGGCAAGGTTGTAGATACTACCTTCATTGTCATTCCTACTTCTGATCAATTTCAAGTAAAATTTGGTTTTCCTTGGATAACTGGTATGCATGCTATTGCTTATCCTATTCATAAATGTCTTAAGTTCATTCATAATGGAGAAGTAAAAATGATTAATCATAGTTTGTATCAACCTTCTAGGCCTAGAGATTGTGCTACTCTTGATTTATCTTGGCCTTCATTACCTAATTCATGTCCTCCTTTCCCTGACAACCTTTTTCATTCATATCAATCCTATAAATATCGCAATATTGTCGAGTTAAGCATGCCTCGGATAGATCTTAACCGTGGTCTTTTGCCCACTCCTTCTATACCTCCTTTATCCATTATTGCTAGATCTGTTACTCAAGCTCCCATTGTTGCTTCTCAGCCTACTGTGAATCCTACCAATCCTCTTACAGAACCTATGAAGGAACCAGTTGTTATTCCTCCTAGTTCTCCACATATGTAAAATAAAGAAAAACGTAAAAAATATGCTAATGAATGTCGTGAGAAGCGTAGAGATAATGCTAGGGCCCGTGCTTCTATTCTTCAAAAATTTGTACCTTCTTGTGACCAACCTATTCTTGATGTGTTGGAAGAAATTAATATTCATAATTATGTTAAGATGAATGAGTATGATGATCCTATTCGCATCTTAGATCCTATTTTAATTAATCTTGATGAGGAGGATACTCTTGATGATCCTTTTGATCTTAGTGATGAATATGAGACCATTGATCTTGATACTAATTTACCTCATATGATTTCAAATTAATTAACAATTACACCTAGTAACGAGCAATTTGATTCTCAAGAGGATCCTTGTTTGGAACTGGCTATTATTCCTACTATATTGGATATAATCCCTCTTGCAAGTTTCCCACCTTCCCTAAATGATACAAACTGAGAAGGGGAGAGTAGGTGATGCAGTTGATTGGCTTTTCCTTTATGGTAGCCCTTTATGTGTTTGCATGTTGTACTGTGCTTCTCCTATGATGTGTTTGCTAAATGTTTGTTAGACACTTTTATAGGACCCTTGTTACTTTGTTGGTACAAGGTGATAAAGGAATCAAACCTGTTGTATAATTCCTCTATATGTATATTTACTCTTCTATATGTAGTTTTCATGTGATGTTGTACTTGTGTGATTGTTCATAAATTTTTCCTTGTGTAGTCCGCTTGGATCTGCGACATGGTAGCACTGATTCTTTTTGGTCTCCATGTTGTGGTCCAAAAATACTCTTCTTCGTAACTCTTGAGTTTTCTTTCCTCCATTGTGATTGTAGTTCTACTTTCTTTGGGGAATGATATCAGTTCATTTGCAATAATATCTATATATACATGGTATCTTATGATCATACTGACCCCATATTAGGTAGATCCCTTCTGTGTTCTTTGTATGTTTATGTGGTATTTCTCTTTATTTGTCTTCGTTTGGGGGAATCTCATAGTGGAAACATAATCAGTAGATTTTTTTATGTTTCTATTAAAGCCATTGCTCTTGTTAAAGTGTTAGTGATGACTTTAACATGGGGGCATATGTTCTACTCACTTTTTTCACACACGCACGTTCAAAATATTTTTCAAAACTTAAAATTTTTTCCCTTTATGGATTAAAGACTAATCCTTAAAGCATGGATATTTTACTTTATAGGATCTCTTGATCCCTCCAGTTTCAATTTACAATGTTTTGATCCCTTAAGGTTGAAAGGTGTCCTTAAGAATGGATCTTCATGATGGGTTGACTAGTGAGTAGCCACATTCACTAGGCGGTTCAACTACATCTTTCTAGTTCCAGTTTTTTCTTGTGTGGTTCACAATGGGACATAAGTTCTCATTGGGCGAGGTACCCACACCCTCTCTCTCTTTCTCCTTAACTGGTGATGTCTCTCTTATCATGATTTTAGGGTTTATAAAGACTTAAGTCCCTTGGGGGCTTGAGGATTCCTTTGTCCCTTTTGATTTCAATAAGGTTATCTATTCTTCATGATCTCCTTTACCAAGAGTTTGTGTTGAGTCCATACTCTTACTAAAGTGGGGGCTAAATGTATAGTCATAAAATGGAAGCACTTCCATTGTAGACTAGTTTAGCCTTCCAAGTAAGTGGTTTGGGGTCATGTCTAGTGCCTTGAATGGGTCCCTGACTTGGATTTGGCCTTTTCCCCCTGTTCTTCCCCATTTCCACTTTTTCCAGCCTATTTCTGACACCCCAAACTGAAAAAATGGGACTTTGACCTAAGGGTCAAGGTCGACCTCGACCTTGAACTAGGTCACAATTGACCTTTTTTAGTCCTAGGGTTCAAATTCTAGAATTTCAGGGTTTTCAGATGTTGTTCTTTGGAAAAAGTTAATTCCCACTTCCGGGTCAGCTATTTCGGTCTTCGGAACAACAAATATTAAATTATATTAAATATATGTCCTCTTCTATGGGTATGGGTCTAATTGGAATTTAATTCCCCTATGTAGGCCTCTCTAGAAGTTTGTGCTCTAGTTTCATATAAAAGGAAGCTTTCTCCTCTCATTTTCTCTAAGAACCATCAACAATCTAAGACTTGATAATCATCATTGCAAGAATTCAAAGACTTGAAGAGTGACATCCAAAGGTGAAGAAGCAAGATTTGAAGCAAGCCAAGTAGCCATTGAAGCATTCATCCATTCTCAAGAACTTCTCAAGCACTTCTTTCATCAAGGAGATCCATTGGTGGCCATTGAAGGATTCAAGCTCCATGGAGCCCTCTTGTTGATGATTTATTCATCCACATTCCTCCAAGCCTCTTCCTATTCAAAAAACCATTCAAGATTGGTGTTGAAGATCTACAATCAATTGATTGGAGACATTCTACATTCTACATTCTACAGCCTTTTTGGTGCATACATACTTGTGGATTCATGGATTCGAATCTGCCATAAGGAATTCTACAAGCAAGGTGAATTTGTTAATTACTTTGTTTTACTTATGTAATTTCAATTATACTTTGAGGTTAATTCCAAAATTGGGGTTTGACCAAGGCCAACCCATCACCCCAACAAACAATCCATTTTTATTGTAGGTATAGGTTCAGAACAATAGATTAGAGTGTAGATTCAGATATCCTTTTCAGCAAAATTTTAGGATACAAAAATAGATTTCCTTTTGAAGACTTTTTAGGTCGATTTTGCCCTAGGTCAGAATCACAAATTCTAGGTCAATGGTGACATTGACTTGAGGGTGAAAATTAGAACTATTTCAGAATAGAAAAATATTTTTGGGTTTTGTTCGTCTCTGCATTTCTATTCTAGATCTTGTCTTAGATTTTCTAGAAATTGAGTGCAGACCCCCGAAAACAACATTCTTCAAATTTGCAACATTTTAAGGTTAGTAATTTTCTCCTATCCATTTCAATTAAATTTATTAATCTTTCTAAACCTATCACACATTCAAATCTATAAATGGGTATTTAAGATCTTCCTCTTTGCTCTTATTTCCAAATGATTGATTCATTTATGCATTGATCTTTTCTTTTGGGTTAATCAATTTGGATCCTTCATTTGTATATCTAAGGATAAAAGGAGAGTATCTTATTTACCCACTACATTTCAAAATAATTCCTTTAAATGTAAGATAAAATAATAACAAACGAAAATACCATATTTCTTATCTTATAATAGGAAATTGTCTTAAGACCTTATTACATATTTAAAAACATTAAAAAAAAAACACACAAATTACTCACTAAGTAATGGTAGATCGCTACTAGGCCATTTGGACCCTATGGGTGCTCCTGCACCAACAAGGATGCTCAACCTTTTGATATGTTTTTTGGCTAAATTAAAGGAGTTCAAAACTAGCTTTGTCAGTGCCTAAGGTCTGTGTTGAAAGGGTTGTCTCCTAGGGACACCCACGTTAAGCTATTAGGCCTTGTTAGCATCTGTATAGAAAATGATATGAAATAATGTATTCGGTTTGTAAAAGGGGTTGTTTTGTGTTGTTTGGAGTCTCCCCGTGCGACATAAAGTCTCTTTGAGTGCCTTCAAGAAGTTGTTGGGTCTGGTACTGAGTTGATCTCTTTTGGTTCCAAGGCTAAGTTTCCCTTCCATAAACTTGTGAATGGTCTTGTGGATCCACAAATTTTCCACCTTATTAAGCTATATCTAATGATTTTCTAATCAGTTCCATTTTTCCTTGTGCCTCTGTATCATAGACTACTCCAAACTGAAGTGTCCCTTAAGGTACACTAAGTACAAAAGTCATTGATCTTTGGTGGGTAATTTCTCAGAGCTCATGTGATGCATAAAGGATTCATTAGGTGCTACATGATGGTATTGTTCCTTCCCAAAAAAATCTCTCAGTTTTGGGAGATTCAACACTATTTGAAATTGGCAAGCCAATCTAAGTCATTGCCAAAACTTGCATAGTGACTCAATTGAAAGTTGCAATAGTGCATATCTTTCAAACTGTTGTTCATGGCCTTGAACAATTTGTGTTGATAGCTCTGGTTGGTCGATTAAATGCTAGCAATGACTTTATTTGTCTCCCCAAGTTGCTCGATCATTTTGGAACACTTTGGACTGAAGTGTCCATTAAGGTGCACTAAGCACAAAATTTGACAAATTTGGACAGGCCATTTATCGAAGATCCTGTGATGTATCTAGGATCTATTAGGTGCTATAAGATTGTGTTTCCACTTCCCACAAAAACCTCTCTTGATTTTGGGAGATTTGACCCCATTTGAAATTGTTAGAGTACAAAAGTATTTTCACTTATTAATTACATCATTATTGATTCAATTATTAAGAAAACTTATTCACTTATTAATTAAATCCTTATTGATTTAATTATTAAGTCACCTTTTTATCTCTAGTTTCCTTAAGCTAAACTTTATGCATGTTATAATTAATTCTTTTATTAATTATTCATGCAACCTAGGTTTCTCCACCTTTTGGTACTTTATCTCATTTATAAGGATTGATCTCTTTGTATTTTGTATTTCTATTCTATTTTCATTGAATCAACTGAGGATGTTTCCTCTTTCATAGATCTTCTATTTTTGGCCTCTATAAATTTTGCTTCTCTCTTTCTGTGATAGGTTTTTTCATGCAAGTGATTCTTGGGAGCTGTAGGGTTGATATTTTTTCATCAACTCTAACTTGGTATCAAAGCTCCATATCTTCTGCCCTTGTTCTCTTCATGAGAGATTTGGCCTTGCTCTTCAAATATGTGTTTTTGAGAGTTTTTTTGTCTTGGATTTTGGTGGATTTGGGGGGAGTTATTTTCCAAAGCACGCTGGGCAAAAATTGACATCATGGATACGTTTGGAAGGCCCAAAAACCCTTATTTTCATATAAGGCACGTCCAACTTGGACACAGTTGAAATCTAGGCCCCCTTTTTGAATGAATGACCTTGGCACACTTTTTGAGGCAAAAAAACACCTCAATTTTCATGCTGCCTTGGTTTCCCCCCTTCTGATGTAAGCAGTCGCAGGTTTGAGATCTGGGTTAAATTTGACGGCCACCAACCTGCCATACAACTTGCCCTTTTTCATAATGAGCAACCTCTTGTTTTCTTGCGATATCTTGCACATATGATATTAGATTTTGACCTATCTTATATCATCAGTAAGCTCCTTCTGAGATCTATCCAAATAGGGAAGTTAGATTTTCTGAGTTTTCTATCTTGTAGGGTTTTTTCTAGTCAAATTCAGGGTTCTTTTTTGCACTCTGGGAACCATATCTTGCTCATCCGGACTCCATTTTTTGACTTTCACATGGCATTAAAAATATGGTTTAGTGCTCTATCTTATTTCATGGGTCTCACACCCATATTATTCTCTAGGTATTTTTTATTCAATTTTTTGCATTTTTGCAATATGGTGGATATCTTGGATGTTTCAGGTCCTGGGATCATTTTTTGTGCATGGGATGACTTCTTTTTAGCTGTTCTTAATGTTTCTATAGATTTTTTCATTCATGGATATTTTAGATGTCTATTTATGTAGCCTTTCTTATTTGTAAATGCAATGGGACAAAGTGTCATCTTATGCATGCTTGGGATCTTGGACTTTTTTGTGTCTGTTTGTACTCACAATATATTATAAAGTGTCATGGGGGGTTTGTTTTACCTTTTTAAAGTGAGTGTTCCTTCCATGACATTAGCCTAATGATGTTTTCCAAGAGAGTGATCCTTCCATGACACCATCCTTTATATGTGTTTGTACTTTCTATTGCACTTTCTATGTTCCTGGTTCTTCATCATGTAATTATTCTTGGTAACTTAGTTCAGTGTACCTATCATGCCTCTCCCTGCTCACCATTATGGGGTGTATCTCCTGTTGGTTCTAATGATTCCTTGGTTTGATGGAGTGATCTATGTAATCAATATGTGTTCCTACGTACTAGGAAGATGCAGTGGTTGGGTACCTGTGCATTTCGGTAAGATGAATCATTTTCCATATGGACACTCTTTCATTCCTATTTTGGAGGCATCCTTCCATCTTTGATTTATCATCTCTTCAGACTTTGTTTATAGTCTTCTCTACCTAATCATGTTCTATTATAGTAGAGGTTCCAACAATTATTCTTCAACAGTGTTTGTAGCTTCATGCTTCAAAGGTGTTCTACATGTTCTTCCTTTGTTCCTATTCTTCTGGGACATTCTCTAGTTGGAAGCATCTTAAGTCCTTCACTAGTCTTCATCTCTTTTTGGAGAGGGGTTTTTCCTACTAGGTTTTCTCTTTTTCTCCTCTTTACAGATATTTTTTGTACTTGGGTACCAGATCATGCCTTGTTATCAGGACCCATTTCCTGCTTTCAATAGTTGTTTCTAGGTTTTTAGCTTCTCCCTAAGTTTATCTTAAGGGGGGTGTTAGGGTAAAAAGGCATTTTCACTTATTAATTAATTCATTATTAATTTAATTATTAAGACACCTTATTCACTTATTAATTAAATCATTATTGATTTAATTATTAAGTCACCTTTTTATCTCTAGTTTACTTAATCTAAACTTTAGGCATGTTATAATTAATTATTTTGTCAATTATTCATGCAACCTAGGTTTCTCCACCTTTTGGTGTTCGATCTCCTTTATAAGGATTGATCTCTATGTATTTTGTACTTCCATTCCATTTTTATTGAATCAATTTAGGATGTTTCCTCTTTCACAAATTTTTTATTTTTTGCCTCCGTAGTTTTTTCTTTTCTCTTTCTGTGATGGGTTTTTGCATGTAGATGATTCTTGGGGGTTGTAGGGTTGATTATTTTTCATCAACTCTAACTGAAATTGGCAAGTCAATCTTGTCATTGCCAAAACTTGCACTATGACCCATTTGAAAGTTGCAACTATGTGTATTTTTCAAACTATTCATCATGGCCTCGAACCATCTATGCCAATAGCTTTGGTTTCCTAGGTAAATGTCAAGAACACCCTTGTTTGGCTCCCTCAAGTTGCTTGAAAATTTTGGACCACTCCGAACCAAAGTGACCCTTAAGGTGCACTAAGCACAAAAATTGATGAAATTTGATAGGTTGTTTCTCAATGATCATGTAATGTATCAAGGATCTATCAGGTGCTACAAGATTTTGTTTCCAACTACAACAAAAACCTCTCTCAGTTTTGGGAGATTCGACCATGTTTCAAATTGGCAAGCCAATCTTGGTTGTTGCTAGAACTTACACTATGACCCAGTTGAAAGTTGCAACTATGTGTATCTTTCAAACAGTTCATTATATCCTTAAACCATCTATGAAAATAGCTTTGGTTGGTTGGTTAAATTCCAAGAACACCCTCATTTGGCTCCCCAAGTCGCTCGAATGTTATGGACCACTCTGGACCGAAGTGACCCTTAAGGTGTACTAAGCACAAAAATTAGAAAAAATTGATGGATCATTTCTCAGATCTCATGCAATGTATCAAGGAATTTTCAAGTTCTACAGTATCATGTTTCTGCTTCCCACAAAAACCTCTCTCAATTTTGGGACATTCAACCCTATTTGAAATTGGCAAGCCAATCTCGGTCATTGCCAGAGCTTGCACTATAACCCAATTGAAAGTTACAACTATGTGTATCTTTCAAATAGTTCATCATGGCCTTGAACCATCTACACCAACAACTTTGTTTATCCTGGTAAATGGAAAGAACACCCTTGTTTGTCTCCCTAAGTCACTCGAACATTATGGACCACTCTGAACCGAAGTGATCCTTAAGGTGCACTAAGCACAAAAAATGGAAAACTTTGACGGGATATTTATCAAAGGTCATGCAACCTATCAAGGATATATAAATTTCAATAGGATTGTGTTTCCACTTTCTACAAAAACCTCTCAACTTTGGGAGATTCGACCCCGTTTGAAATTTGCAAGCCAATCTCAATTGTTGGAACTTCCACTATGACCCAGTTCAAAGTTGCAACTGTGCATATCTTTCAAAAAAAAATTCATGGCCTCGAACCATCTATGAAATTATCTCTAGTTGGATGGGTAAATTCCAATAACACCCTCATTTTTCTCCCCAAGTCGCTCAAACATTCCAGACCATTTCAAACTGAAGTGACCCTTAAGGTGCACTGAGCATGAAAATTGATAAAATTTGACAGGTGGTTTCTCAGAGCTTGTGTAACGTATCAAGGATCCTTCAAGTTATATTTACCATTTCCCACAAAAACCTCCCTAGGATTTGGGATATTTGACCCTATTTGAAATTGGAAAGCCAATCTCGGTCATTCTCAGAACTTGCATTGTGACCTAGTCAAAAGTTGCAACTCTATGTATCTTTCAAATGGTTCATCATGGCCTCAAACCATTTGTGCCAAAAACTAGGTTTGGATGGGTAAATACTAGTATCACCCTTATTCAGCTCCCCAAGTCGCTCGAACATTCTAGACCACTCCGAACCGAAGTGACCCTTAAGGAGCACTAAGCACAAAAATTGACAAACTTTGACAAGTTTTTTCTCAGAGCTCATGTGATGTATAAATGAACCATTAGGTGTTTTATTATTATGTTATAACTTCCCACAAAAACCTCTCTTATTTTTGGGATAGTCGACCCTGTTTGAAATTGGCAAGTCAATCTCAGCCATTGCCAGAACTTGCACTATGACCCAATTAAAAGTTGCAATTGTGTGTATATTTAAAATGATTTGTCATGGCCTTGAATCATCTATGGAAATATCTTTGGTTGGTTGGGTAAATGCTAGGAACACCCTTATTCATCTACCAAGTCACTTGAACTTTTCGTACAACTCTGGACCGAAGTGAACCTTAAGATGCACTAAGCACAAAATTAGTGAACTTTGATGGGTCATTTCTCAGAGCTTGTGTGACATATTAAGGATCCATCAGGTGCTATAGGATTATTTTTCCTCTTCCAACAAAAATTTATCTCAGTTTTGGGAGATTCAACCCCATTTGAAATTAGCAAGCCAATCTCTGTCGTTGTGAGAACTTGCACTATGACCTAGTTGAAAGTTGCAACTGTGTGTATCTTTCAAACAACTCTTTGTAGCCTCAAACTGTCTATTCCAACATCTTTGATTGGTTGGGTAAATGAAAAGAACACCCTCATTTGTCCCCCCAAGTCGCTCGAACGTTCTAGACTACTCCAGATCGAAGTGACTCTTAAGGTGCACTAACCATAAAAATTGGTGACCTTTGACAGGCCATTTATTGGAGCTCATGTGACATATAAACAAATATTTAGGTGCTAAAGGATCGCGTTACTACTTCCCACAAAAACCTCTCTTGGTTTTGGAAGATTCAACCCCATTTGAAATTGGAAAGTCAATCTTGGTCATTGCCAGAACTTGCAATGTGATCCAAATGAAACTTGCAAATATGTGTATCTTTCAAATAGTTCATTGTGGCCTTAAACCATCTATGTTGATAGCTTTTGTTGGCTAGGTAAACACTAGTAAAAATCTTGTTTGTCTCCCAAAGTCACTCGAACATTTAAGACCACTCTGGACCAAAGTGACCCTTAAGGTGCACTAAGCACAAAAATCAACAAAATTTTACAGGTCATTTCTCGGAGCTCATGTGACATATCAAGGATCTATCAGGTGCTATAGGATTGTGTTACCAGTTCCCAAAAAAAAACACTCTTGGTTTTAGTATTTTTGACCCCATTCAAAAATGGCAAGCCAATCTCAGTAGTTGCTAGAACTTGCAATGTGACCCAGTTCAAAGTTGCACCTATATGTATCTTTTGACCGGTTTGTCATGGCCTCAAAATATCTACACCAAGAACTCCATTTGGCTGAATAAACACCAAGAATAACCTTGTTTGGATCCCCAAGTCGCTTGAACATTCTGGACCACTCCAAACTGAAGTGACCCTTAGAGTGCACTAAGCACAAAAATTAGTGAACTTTGATGGTCCTTTTCTCATCATGTGATGTATCAAAAATAATTAGGATATATAGGATTGTGTTTCCACTACCTATAAAAACCTCTCTAAGTTTTGGGAAATTTGACCCCATTTGAAATTGGCAAGCCCATCTCGGTTGTTGTCAGAACTTGCAATGTGACCCAGCTGAAAGTTGCAACCGTGTGTATCTTTCAAATAGTTCGTCATGGCCTCAAACCATCTATTCCAATAGATTTTATTTTTTATTATCTCATTAACTTCCAAGAACACCCTCATTCGGTTCCCTAAGTCCCTTGAACATTCTTGACCACTCTAGAGCGAAGTGACCCTTAAGATGCACTAAGCACAAAAAATGGTAAACTTTGATGAGTCATTCCTCAGAGATCATGTGACATATCAAAAAAAATTTAGATGCTACATGATTGTGTTGTCGCTTCCCACAACAACCTCTCTCAGTTTTGGGAGATTTGCATGCATTCATAACTGACAACCATGTCTTGTTTCTTGTCAAATCTTGCAATCTCCTGAGATGAAAGTTGCTACATTGCTTATCTTTGAAACAGTTCATCCTAGCCTTGAACTGTCCACACCAAAACCTTTGCTTGGGTGACTAAATTCTAGTAAAAACCTTGTTAGGCTTCACAAATCATTCAAATGTTTTGGACCACACTGTACCAGTGCATCCCTTAAGGTGTGTGTTACATTATTTTCTGCTCTAGATCAAAATAATTCACCTAGGTCCTAGTTGGTCATTTTTAGAGGTTTTGACACTAAATGAAGGTGGAATATTCTATTTGGAGGCAAATGAAACATGTTTCAAGTGTTGGTTCAGTTTGGAGATCTTGTTTAAGGTAGTCTCTTTGTAAAAGAGGCCTAATTGCCCCCCAAAAACTGTGATCAGTCAAAAGATGACCAATATGTGCCAAAGGACCCCATGCCAAGTTTTATGTGTGTTAAAAAAATCCAAACAATGTCTGAAAAGGGTCTGTATTTTGGTCTATGAACAAAGGGTAGAAAGTTATGGTCAAAAAACCCTCCAAATAGGGCTACAAGGCCTAATTGTCACTTTGAAGAAAATGGTACTAAATGTTTTGATGGGTTTGTTTCAATGGTTGTTTTGAGTGGATTAAGGTATTTTGAGATTTTAAACATCATAAATTGCATGTCCCAAGCCTTGCTAAGGTCTATTGCCATATTTGGCTCAAGTTGCCTAGTTGGTGTCTACAAAGTAAATGGTGTAGAACGTTGTGTTGCGTCTATATGAATAGATCCCTTGGGTTGTTTGTTGAGCCTCATCTATCCTTGGTCCTTTCATGTTGAGAGTATCCAAAATTAACTAGTTTCCAAAGCACTAAGGTTGTGTTGTTTCTTGTTACACCTTGGTTACAAGTGAGGTGTCCCTCTAGTTGAACAAATGGTGGATCTTGGTAACTTCATCCATGCCCACACTGTTTGATTAGTCCTTGGTGTTATTCTTATGGTTATTGTGGTTCTAGGACCTTGGTATCAAATTACTACTATGGAACTACATCAACCATAAGATTATCCAACCAATTTCTTAACACACAATTAACTACAAAGCCAACAAAGAATATAATAATATGTTAGATAGTCATATATTGATGTACATTCAATCACCTTTTGCATAAACTATTTGGGATGAAAGTAGCGGTAATAAATTTGTATGAAATCAAACATACATATTTCCATAATTTTTGAATCATACAATATCAATATACATAGATAAGTGCAAGCATAAATATAAGGCATGAGCAATCTACAAAGCATAAGACAACAACATAAACCTGAAGTAGTATACATCAATACATAAGAGACATGAATTTCATATTTAAAACACAAAATATAAATACTCATAGGGCATGAAGCCAAATATATATTTCCAATAATGTCATACATGTAATATATACAATATAGTTAAATTGGTTTCCTAAAAGCCAAATGGATATATAATGTATCACATACAAAATATACAAAAATCATGTCAAATAATACTATTGGAGTTTATGAAAAATATAAAATCACATCTCCCAAGAATTACTTGCATGCAAACACCTGTCACATAAAGAGAGAAGCAAAAACTATGGAGGCTAGAAACAACAGATCTGTGGAAGAGGAAACATCCTTAATTGATTCAATAATCGAATACAGAATTGAATTACAAATTACAAAGAGATCAATCCTTATAAATGAGATCGAACACTAAAAGGTGGAGAAACCTAGGTTGCATGAATAATTAATAAAAGAATTAATTATAACATGCCTAAAGTTTAGCTTAAGTAAACTAGAGATAAAAGGTGACTTAATAATTAAATCAATAATGATTTAATTAATAAGTAAAAAGGTGTCTTAATAGTTAAATAAATAATGATTTATTTAATAAGTGAAAATACATTTTTACTCTGACACCCCCCTTAAGATAAACTTAGGGAGAAGCTGAAAACCTAGAAATAACTATTGAAAGCAAGAAATGGGTCCCGACAACAAAGCCTAATCAGGTACCCAAGAACTAAAATATTTGTAAAGAGGAGAAAAGGAGAAAACCCAGTTAGAAAAACCCCTCTCTGAAAAGAGATGAAGCCTAGTGAAGGACTGAAGAAGCCTCCAAACTAGAGAATGCCCTAAAATATAGGAACAAGGAAGAACATGAAGAGCACCTGTGAAGCATGAAGCTACAAACTTTGTTGAAGAACAACTGTTGGAACCTCCACCGTAAAAGAATATGATCAGGTAGAGAAGACTGTAAATAAATCCTGAAGAGATGATCAATCAAATGTGAAAGGTTGCCTCCAAAATAGGAATGAAAGAGTGCACGTATGGTAAATGATCCATCTCATCAAAATGCATAGGTACTTAGCCACTGCATCCACCTAGTACGTAGGAACAAATACTGAATATATAGATCACTACATCAAACAAGGAAGCATTAAAACCAAAAGGAGATACCCCCATAATGTTGAGCACAGAGAGGTATGACAAGTACACTGAACCAGACTGCCAAGAATAATTGCATGATGAAGAACTAAGAACATAGAAAGTGAAAACATGTGTAAAGGATGGTGTCATGGAAGGATCACTCTTTTGACACACATCACGAGGCTAATGTTGTGGAAGGAACACTCACTTAACAAAGGTAAAAAAAAACCCTCCCATGGCACTTTATAATGTAGTGTGAGTACAAAAAGGCACAAAAAAGTCTAAGATCCCAAGCATGCATCAGATGACACTTTATCTTAGTGTGTTTGTTAAAAAAAGAAATGCGACAAAAATAGATGTCTACAATATCCAAGAATGACAAAAAGTTGTAGAAACATGAAGAACAACCAAAAAGAAGTCATCCCATGCACAGAAAATGATCCCAGGACCTGAAACATCCAAGACATCCACCAGATTGCAAAAACACAAAAATATGAATAAAAAATACTTGGAGTAGAATATTGGTGTGAGACCCATGAAGTAAGATAGAGCACTGAACCAACTTTCCAACACCATGTAGAAGTAGAAAAATGGAGTTTGGATGAGCAAGATATGACTCCTGGAGTGCAAAAAGGAACCTTGACTTTGACTAGCAAAAACCCCTGCAAGACAGAAAAAAATAGAAAACCAAACCTAGAAAATCAGTTTGGGCTCAGAATCATCTTTCTGACGATATCTCATTTCGCAAAAATTGCCTCTTTTTGCTCGAGATACAAGCAAAAAACAAAGACTGCTCCAAAATAAGAAGAGAACCAATAAACCCAAATTATAATGCAAAAGAATAATAAAAAAATTTAAAAAAATGGTGGCATGATTTTTGAGGCAGCACAAAAATCGAGGTGGTGTGAAAATCGAAGCATTTTTGCCTTGAAAAGTGTGCCCACATTTCAACTATGTCCAAATTAGATGTGCCCTATATGAAAATAGGGGTTTTTGGGCCTTTTAGATGCAACCGTGATGTCAATTTTTTTCCAAAGTGCTCAGAAAAATAAATCCCCCAAAATCCACCAAAATTTGAGACAAGAACCTCTCGAAAACACAGATCTGAAGAACAAGGTCAAATCTTTCATGAAGAGAACATGGGCATGAAGATCTGTAGCTCTGATACCATATTGGAGTTGATGACAACTATCAATCCTATAGCTCCCAAGAATCACTTGCATGTTGTATGCACCCTAAAATGGTCGCCTAGACTTTGGGCCCCATTTATCATTTTATCATTTTATCAAATTCCTAAATCAATGCTTTGGAACGTTTTCAATTCAAATCATTTTCTTGATCAAATTGTAATTAATTCAATTATTTCAATATTTCCTAAGGTTTGATCATTTTTATCTAATTAAAATATTTAATTTCCTTTTAATTAAATAAAATTTATCTTATTTAATTAAAAGATTTAATCTCCCTTTTAATTGAATAAAATTTATCTTATTTAATTAAATTAAATTTCTCCCTTTTAATTAAATAAAATTTATCTTATTTAATTAAATTAAATTTCTCCCTTTTAATTAAATAAAATTCCTCTTATTTAATTAAATCCAATTCCCTCCATTTAATTAAATAAAATTCTTCTAATTTATTTAATTAAAAGAAAACCCCTCTTTTAATTAAATAAATAAAAATCCCCACTTAAAGCTCTTCTTTTGATGAAAAAGGAAATAAATTAAATTAAAATTAAATAAAAATCCCTTTTTCATCACATCTTCCTAAGTGGTGGGTTTTTGCCTCTTAATCTCAACCGTTGATCAATTCTTTTTGCCTCTTAATCTCAACCGTTCACTTTTCTTTATAAGGAAATCTCTCCTTCTCATTTTCATATTAGGTTTTTATAGTATTGTTATGCTGCAGGTTTGGAGAGCAATTTTGGA
>MU223836.1:553093-565884 GCA_018584345.1 Thuja plicata | reverse complement strand
TTTTGGAGGAGGATTTGAGCACTTGAGCTTGGATATTGCAACTTCTCTCTTCTTGTCTTCTTCTTGCATTCATGGCTACTCATGTAGATTAGATTCATGTTTATTTTCATAGATTAAACTTGCATTTATATTTCCTTTCATAGATTAATCATGCATTGTTATCATTTAGATTAATTTCTTTTCATGCATTGTTATCATAAAGAGTAGATCTCATTTTCATTCATTGAATCTCTCATTTCTGGGTGTACTTGCATAGACACTAACTAGGTCAATCTGAAGGCCTCCATTACACACCTTTGCACTTCATGACTAGAGAGCTATGGATTGATATTTGAGGCCTCATTCTTGAGCAACCTTGGATGGAATGATTCATAGAAGTGTGACAACATTTTAGCACACACATACAAACACTTGTCACAGAAAGAGAGAAGCAAAAGCTATGGAGGCCAGAAATAACAAATTTGTGGAAGATGAAACATCCTCAATTGATTCAATAATTGAATACAGAATTGAATTACAAAATACAAAGAGATCAATCCTTATAAGGAGATCGAACACCGAAAGGTGGAGAAATGTAGGTTGCATGAATAATTAATAAAATAAGTAATTATAACATGCCTAAAGTTTAGCTTAAGTAGACTAGAGATAAAAAAGTGACTTAATAATTAAATCAATAATGATTTAATTAATAAGTGAATAAGGTGTCTTGATAATTAAATCAATAATTATTTATTTAATAAGTGAAAATACATTTTTACTCTAACAAATACCATATAGGCATACAATATATATCCCTAATCTAGTATTTTCCCGCGAGGGGAAGAAAATAAATCTTGAGCTTCCTTCGAACGTTACATGGATGGAGAAGTAGTGGATGCTAGAGTCTTCCGAGTGTGCTCACTCGCCCTCCTATCTAGACTCTTATGGAGCTCTAGCTGATAAAATCAAATGTATAAACATCAATAACTAATATATACATCAATAGCAAATATACATCAAAATTGAATTATATGATGACATACAATAGAATATTCACTTACTGCTTACAAATAGTCACTATGTTCATCCACGGGAGGGGCACGCTGACGATATGGAGTAACAAGTCCCTAAAACAATAATCAAAATAATAATTAAATACATACATGAATATCATTAAAAAATTTAATACAAACTATCAGAAGAAAAATTAAAATTAAGTAATCTCTTTCATACCTCGGTGAATGCTTCAGAACTTGCTACAGCTGCAGAAACCCCATGATGCAAAGATTTGCGGATAACGTGAGGAGTATCTGAGGTCAAAAACTAAAAAAGAAACAACAAGAGTATTATGTAGTTATCATAAATATATATTTTTTACAACCCCACTAATGAATAAATGGTACCTCCGTGAAAGTTCGAAGGCATCCTTCAGTGTGTGGTATCATTGTTGAGGGCCCAACAGTAAACTCATGCACATGTATGGTAATTTATAAGACAACCATTCATATAATAAAGTACTACTCATGTGTAATAATTATAATTCTCTATTAGATATATACATGTGGACTTGACGATGTGTTGACAAAGGCGGGTGAAGGAATATGACCACTGCCATGAACAGTTTGACTTTGTATTTTTGATCATATTTTTTTTTAATAATTTAGTCGTTCATTCATTTATTAATTAAATATAATCAAGTAAATAAAGTTAACATGCAAATAAAAATACCTCTGTCAAAGTGGCATGATCTACTTTATTATGTGGTGTGAACGTCGAGGGTGCAATGGTAAACTAATGTACATGCATAATAAGTTATGAGACAATCATTCATATAATTACATACTACTAACATGTAATAATTGTAATGATTTATTAGATACATACCTTTGGAATTGATGACATCATCTAAAAGGGGGCCGAGGGAACACTAACACTGCCACTGCCACTGCCACCGACACTCTAACCCTGATTTTTTATCATATTCATTAGATACTAATTCAGATATTCATTCATTTATAAATTAATATAACCAAGTAAATCAAATGAACTTTCAAGTATTTACCTATGTATCAATGCCAAATGATGTATTGAGAAAATCATCAGTCATCATTCCATCATCATCTCCCTGTCCGTCAACACTACTATATGTGCATAGAGATCCACATGATCAAAAAATATAGCCCCTCAAAGACTAACCATGCTCACTCTCAACTAAAGGAGTGACACATTGTATGAGAGTCTATGTTAGAATACTAATTGTTCCTAGTGTGTCCAATCCACATGTTCCTTCACAATGAAATGAACACTAACATACTCGACATGTGGTTTGTTAGTGGGCACTCTAGGTGCGTTAGGGTCATGTTGTGCCCCTGGTGTATCAAATGATGACCCCTACCTCTACCTTGAGATTCTAAAAAGTCAAAATAATTTGGGACCTCCTTGAGGACAAACTCACAATATAGTTTTTTCAAAAAATATATTGGAACCTCGTGATTTTTACGAGGGGTATCAAAAACGATCCACCATCTATCCCAAAATTTATTTTTTATTTCTTCATGCATGCACCAATATATCGAAAACCTCCTACAAGTAGTTTTAAGAGTTTCATTCTTTTTTGGACTTACAAAGAGTTTGCAAAATGATCTCTTTTGCTTTTTTTTTATAAAATTTTTTTATATCCTCGTATGATAATTTATCCGTATATTATTGTTTTTTTTCTTCTTGTTTATTTAACCATATATTAAGTTGCCCACTAATTGAACCTATGTGGGTCAAGATTGATTCCAATGATTTTTCAAGTGTTGCCCTTCTAGGATTTGTATCAATAGATTGTTTCAACCTCCCAATCAAAGCTTCTAATTTAGTTTTTCCACTTTCTATTTGGTTAATCAAAATGTCTTGTGTTCCAAGTGGAGATCTCTAGATTTATGGAGGAGGTTGGGTTACATTTTCTTCATTAATTTCTTCATAATTAAACGTAAATTTTAATAAAAGAGGTTTTAAGAACAAAATCTGATTTCAAACCCAAATTAAACTTAAATTTCAATACAAAAAAGAGGCATAGGCTGTAAATTTACTTACTTCTTCCTCATGTGCAACCTATTTTACGTGGTGGAGACATATTTGATGCAATCTGATGAACCCATGAATAAAGATGAGCTATGACAATGATGTGCACGCTTTTCCAACTAAAAACCCTTCCTTGGCTCACGACTGCAAGCGAGAAAATGTCGATTCAAATGTTGAATTTTTTTTAATGTTTGGAATTCAATAGGGTGTGCGTCCTATCCTTATTAGGGGACCAAAAAAATAATTGACGTCTTTTTGGTCCCACATCTTTGTGCACTTACCCTCAACTTGTCCTTTTTAAAATGTTACTAATCCTTATATGCTAATAGTAAATAAAGAATGGATCATTGAAAACATAAACATATATATTTATTTATTTAATATATATTATCCATATTTCAAAATATTAGAACAATACTATCATATTTTGTGTAGTTCAAAACTAAGCAGCCCAAGATGCATATACATTGAGGACTTATATGCAAGAAAAGCAAGCAACACTTTTGAAGGAGATGTCCTTGTTGTTTACACAACAACATTGGACAAGGCAAGCAAGACACGTGAAGTGTTGTGTGCACATTTGATATATTCTAGAGTAGAAATGACAATAACATTAAATTTCATAGGGAATCTTGTACAATAATATAAAGATAAAATAGTACCAGGAACAACCATTTCAATATCATGATTTTAAATCATGCCTAAAATAGACTACGACTGTGGAGACAATGATTGCATCATAATATTAAAAGATTCAAGCACAATTAAGCTATACCATGACTCTGTCAATAATACAAATCCATACCAAGCATCACAATCAAACAACTACTCATGAGCACAAGTAACCATGTCATTGGCATAATAGGCGCACTAGTAACTGCAAGCATGCAATCAGGCTCCCAATATATAGTTTTTTAGAATGTGAGGTTGATGTAATCCATGATGTTGTCATTAATATTATCATTAATGTCAATATATCCTTATTCCAACCCTTTGGTGTATCAGGTGTTGTGAAACTGACTAGTTTGGCATATCGGTTGTGTATTGGTTGATATGTACTAGTAGTCTGTATGCTTTGGTTGAGGTTATCACTGAAAATTTTTGTTGAGACTTCTTTAGTAGATGAAACATATGGTTGATTGGATCAATCTTGTTTGGATGAGTATCCCTTGTATATTTTTGGTCCCTTCTATATGGGTGTAACGTGCTGATCATATCCGTTGGAACCAAATGCTTTGGAGATGTTTGTGGAGTGTTGGCTTGAATGAGGTGTGTTGTAATGATTGAGGTGGTACTCTTTTCATTCCTTACCACCGCAAGAATGTCTTGGTGTGACCTATTTCAAATTTTCTAGTTGATCTAGTAGATTTCATGTTGTTGCATTTATAAAAGTGAAGAGTTTTATTGTTGGTGTATTAAGATCAAAGGATTAGTACCATATCTAGATTACTGTCTGGATGTGTATCCAATAAGAGTCATATGTGATGATATGTGAAGTGGTAGAGAATCTATATTCCTATGTAGTAGTTTGTTGATCTCGGTGATGGATTCTATCTCTTTTTATATTTTTGGGTTGTGAGCCTTGACACTGAGCCTCTGTGTATCGACAATGAGCCTTAATATTTTGGCAGTGAGCCTTATTGTACCTGTAGTGAGAAGTACCGACAATGAGCTATTGTAAAAACCACCGTACCGATATCACCTTAATAGGTGTTTTACATTTCATGAGAATTAACTTCTCCATGGTTTTTCCCATCTTAGGATTCCACGTAAAAATCTCATTGTTCTCTATGTCGATGTTTCTATGTTCTTAATAATTACATTTTATGTGGACGTTTGATGTGCTTAATCAAAAAAATCTAAAGTTGATAATACTGTTGTTTATGAGTTGATCAACAGAAGAAAAGTTTGATAGATTGTGTGGGAATTATTGATTTGCCCCCTCCCCCCCTCTCAGTTATTCGGCATGTTCAACATAGTTGACATAAAAGATGAAAACACAGCTGCAAACAAAGTACAGGTAACAATTTTCTTCGATGCTCACTCCTCATGTACTTGGCATGCAATTACTACATTATTCTTCTACATTTAGTTCTGACAAGCAAATTGTAGACACTAAAAAATGGTTATGCCTATGGCCCCCTTTTTAACATGTCTTCTATATTGCGTCATTCCTCATTAATTAAACAAAAATAATAATTTAATTAATTATTAATATTCGTCCCTAATTTGCATCATATTCTAATAAAATTTTCCTTCACCACTTGTCCAATTGAATGATCATATTAGTCAATTAATGCTTTAGGGGTGAATAACCATTAATTCAACCCCTTATCCCAAGGTCTCATGTCTTGATAAATAAATTATATTTATTGACCATCCCTTTTCCCTTTTCCCACAATTAATTAAATTTATTTAGTTAATTGGACAATTTCCTAAAATATGAGAGAATTAATAATTTTCCTCTCATTTCTAACTCATTTCATGGTCCCTAAAATTTCTCTCGATCCCACTTTTCCCTCATATGACATTTCCCTTAATTTTCTCACATGACATTCCTAGAAATTTCTCCCATTTTTTCTTCCCACTAATTTCTCCTCCCCAAATTACTCTTCAATTTGTCATAAATGTCATTTTCCAAATGCAACTCATTATTTGTCATTCAATTTTTCATTTACCAAATTCATTCATTGTCCTGTCACAATTTCTCACAATTTGTCATTTTCCAAAATCATTAATCAATTGGTCATAACTTGTCATAATTGTGTCATTTTTTAAATGCACAATTCAATTCGCCATAAATCATGTCATTTTCTAATTTGGAGTCTTCAAAGACAATCTCGACCATCAATTGGATCTCAGTCTTGTTTGTTGATTTGAGTTCCAAAAATCTATAAATTGGACTCTAATTTATCTCAAATCTTTAACCACATTTTTTGAGTATTCTCGATGTCATTTTGCTTTCATGAATAGGTGCATATTGTCACATGGGAGAAACATATCAAATTAAAAGAAGAAATAAAAGCAGTGGAGCTTCTTGGGGGAGTGTTTGTTTGAATTTGTTTCAATATTGTATGCACTTTTCCTTCATGGCCTTAATGTTAGGATACAATCTATTTTGTATGCATTAAGAGTTAGTGGTTCCTCTAGCATGCAATTATTTCTGATTTTCCTCTACTACACAAATAACCACCTCTATTATCAATGTCTAGAGCCAAATTCATTCCACATTTGAAGAATAATCTATGGCAATAGCAAATTAACTACAAAGGAGTGAAATTCCTGTAGTGTTGTTTAGAAATATTGTACGAAGAAATCACATGGAAAACACATTCTGCACAGGCATTGCTACAATCATCTGCACATTGAAAGAAAAAAAAATGGAAATTTTAAATGCATTACTGCAAACAACACTTGAGGTAATCAAATATAGATATTTTAGCAATCTAAATGGTAATTAATGTTGAGATAAACTACATTAATATCGAAACATATGTTGCAAGTTGACGACATTCTCAAAGTGGCAAATGCATTTTCAAATCCATTTCATGCATTTTGTTCCTAGTGCAACTTTAAATTTGAAAACTATGGAAGGCTAGAAGAAAAAACAACTCATTTCAGCATATGCAATCAAGAAGTCATGTATGTCTACTCACTTCACCTCACGACTGTGCTCACAACTGAGAACAAACAAATAATGCAGTGCTCAATTGATAAGTACATTGTTGAACAACTGGTACCAAGCCTGAAAGATACTACATTTGAAGACTATACCCATGACAAATCAAGGTTCATCTTTATCCTTCGTGATTTTTCCATCAAAGATAGATTCACCCTCAACCACAACAATGCCATCACCCATGCCACTACAATTAAAGATTGAAAAATGGATCCAACCAAAAGGTAAACAAAAAAAGTTGCAAATTATTTTTAACTCATAAATTTCCATTCTATATCTCCTCCAACACAATTACTATTCCCTAACAACATCCATGATATCAATTTTGCAGTTACACACAAAAAAATCATAGATATCTATCACTCTGAAAACTATTACTTGCTACATCAAGTTACAAGTTATGTTGGTTGTAAGAGATATATGTGTCAATCAAACAAGAAGTGGACTTTAATATTTTTCATCCATTATATCAGATCTAAATTGACTCATAGTGTCAGCAATACTCTGTACCACATGCTACTCTATATTTACTAGCTCCTGCTATAGTGTACCGTCGGGACAATTTGAAGATTGTATGTGTAACATATTTTTCTACATGATTCATTGATGTCTAATCTTATTGAAATACAATGTCATTAATTTCATGTTCTGCCATTTTATACTTTGTAACGTACCTCGTGTCCAAAACTAAAACTTCAATTTTTACAATTTCTTACTCATTAGCTTTCAACAAATTACATACAAATTTGGCAAGAACTTTGACGCTAAATATATAGTATAGCTATTTTGTCTTGCATTTTATAGATTAATGTTGAGGAATTTTTTGTACATCATTCATTGATATCCAATCTTATTAAAATACTATAGTTAATTAATGTCATGTTGTCACATTTGCTACTCTAATACATAATTTGTGTCCAAAAGAAACACTTCAACTACTATAGTTTCTTATTGATTAGATTTCAACAAATAATATTTAGCTTAGGCAAGAATTTTGACACTTTGCATCCTTGTTTGAATGTGTATTCAATGGAATGTGTCAAAGGCACGACATCATAAGAAATGAATGTAAATAGTGCATAATGTAACACCCACATGTCCATGCACAATGTAGCAGAAGATATCATCATCCCAAACAAACAATAATATCATTGTAGAATGTTATAGCCACATATTAATCCATTGCCATAATTGCAAATGATACTTATATAGAAACAAGATTCTTAACCGTGTACATAACATGCTTATTTCATTGACCAAGGAAATGTCATTGCAAGGAATTAATGAAATGATTGTTGAAGCCAGGGATAACTTTAAGAAACCCCCTCCTAATAAAAAGTGTAAAATCTTGGTAAATCCTACATTAATTTAGGGGAAAAAATTTCTTGTTAAAGGCGAATTTGTTTTCCAAATTAGGAAAATAATATAAAGGCGAACACAAATTTTTCCCCACCGAATGAAAATTCCATAAAATCCTAGCGAATAATACATTAATGTGGGGGGAAATATATATTGTATGAGGTGAATTTTTTGCTTTTGAAGTAAAAAATTATAATATATGAGGCGAATGATTTTCTTTTGAAGGGAAAAAAATATTTGTATTGGAAAATTTTATGTGTCGTTTGAAAATATATTTATTTTACTGGCTAATTTATCATTAATTATGGGAAAAATAAATATTTTATTAGCGATTTTCAAAAGATGGGACTCGTCAATGCGTCATGTGGGCCAACACCAACTAATCACATGTTTGTAGGTTAAACACATTGGTATTGATAAGCATGAAAAGTTACATCAACAAGCAACCTAACAGTAACATCCATCATTTTATAATATTAAATGTATTATTTGAGACCGTTTGATGATCCTAGATCAATGGCTGAATTTTAATTTTGACCCAATTTCTTGAAGGAAACAGAGTTCTCTAGGAAGTCACCGGAATGATGACACGTATCAAATTAATCTGCACCATGCCCATTATCTAATTAATGCAACATCACGCAATGACATCATTATTTACACATATCAAGTCTTACATCTATTTACGTGGACGGTTGATAATGTATCACAGTTGTCATTAATAAAAGAAAGAAATGTTTTATCACTAACACTAAATTTGGCTATTTCTAATTTCACACAGTCGTGCATTTAATATGAAAGATTTACAAAATTTTGAAGGACAAATGAACTAATTTCACACACTCGTGCATTTAATATGAAAGATTTATAGAATTTTGAAGGACAAATGAATTAGTTAGGTTAGAGAAATAATTGAGGGCTATTTATAAATGATCTGTGATTCTTTCTTCTTCAATTATCCTTTGGTTTGGGTCTGCCTTTGCTAGTGCTTGAAAGATTGCCTCTAGTTTAGGTCTTTAGGCTATATAATTTTTGATATTCTGGTAGTTGTTTTTTTTAAGATGGACACTCCTATCCATTTGATAAGCACATTTGCGGAGGAACATAAGGCCTTTTTGGGCCCGGTCTCAAACCAAACCCTTGAATCAGTTTGCAATGAGTTTGGAGCCTTAACAAATGAGGTTGTGAGGATGGTGTTGAGCCGTGAATTTTTGGAAAACGTCGATAGGTACCGAGTTAACACGGACATTATGTCCCATTTTTTGGCATCTCTTATGGACCTAGGGGGAGAGAAGGTGGATATGCTCCTTCTATTAAGGAAGCTATTCAAACATGAATTCTTGGGTGACGCTATTCAGGTTGATTTTTATGCACAATTAGGGGTGGGGATCCCTTGGGCAAGTAATTTACGCAAGCTTTCTGAGTCAGACCAAAATGTGGCCATACAACCTTTTTTTTTGAACCTAGATGTTCAACAGTTGATGCAACATAGGAAATGGGTGTAGATTGGTAGGGATTTTATTCACAAATGGTTTATGTTGGATGACTTGGTGGACTACGGATGGTTGTATGAATTTGCAGAGCTTATCGTCTCTGAAGAGTTCTACTTAGACAGAGGGGAAAATCCTTAGTGTCATGTCCCTATGGCCTCCGCCTGAAATTTTGAAATTTTCACTCTAGTAGGTTTTGTTTTACCACTACCTCGCAACCTCCCTCATTTTGTCTTTAAATTTTTGTAGGGACTTCAAGTCTCTAAGCCTGAATATTGTAAATTTATAGAAAATATTAATGAAAACTTTGCAACTTCATTTCAGTTTGTTTTTATGGATTTAAATTTAAAATATGTATGTGTGACATATGTGATTTTATAATTTGTGAAATTGGAAATGAACCAAACAAATGTTAATGTATGTGTTTTATTTATTTAATAGTAATAACTTAATATTACTTAACTTTTTCATGTATCATGTCACATGTGTGCGACTGCCGAATTGTGAAAGTTTAAAGTATTTAGTTATTCTTTAAACTTTAAAGTAAAACTAAAATCTAAAATTAGCCAATGCCAAATGACAATTCATAAAAAATCTAATAATTACAATGTCCTGACTCCTGACTCCCAGTCACGTCGAGTTAATATCGCCTCTTTGGTTGCCGAGTTGTCCGCTGTCACTGGCAACTGCACGTGGTATGTACATTAGGTAATTGCATGTGGTCTGTACATTGTATTATCAATTATGAGTATTGATTCTATCGACATGTACCTTAAACCTATTTTTTTTATAACCGTAAATTGTAAATGTATTAATCGAGGCCATTGATTGATCATAGATCAATGGACAGAGTTTTATCTCGGGCCCAGTTTCTGAAAAGAAACTAATTTTTGCAAGAAGTCTACAGAATGGATACATGTTTCAAGGTTGGCATGATAACTTGGAATAAATGAATATCTTTTTCAGAGTGACAGTGACATTCTTTAACTGCAATGATCCACTCGTTATTCATCAAGCACGTTGCACGGCTTCCAAAATTGTACTAGTACAAACTGTAGTTATTAGTATAGTTAGTAATTTACCACACTCGTGCATTAATGGGAATGATTTACCTAAAGATATGGAAGATATGGAATAGGGCTATTTATAGATGTTCATGCTTGCTTCTTCATCAATTTCAATTTGCTTTTTCCTTTCAGCCTCTGCCCTCTGGTTTTAAGTTTTTAGATCTGTAGATTCGTAGAATTTTAATTTTTTGTGTGTAGTTTGAAGATTTAGGTTTTTAGTTTAGGGTATCGAGGCTCTGCAAGTAGAGATGGACACACCAATTAGGTTGAGAACCAAATCCACTGATGAGCAGAAGCCCTTTTTGGGCATGATACTAGACAAAGTTCTCACTTCCATTTGCAAGGAAGTGGGCACTTACATTAACAATGTTGTGTTGATGGTGCTCGACCATGAGTTCATTTGCAATGAGAAGAGATACAGCGTCAACATGGACATTACCTCCCACTTCCTGGTGTCTCTTCTCAACCTTGGAGGAGAGAAGGCAGACATGCTTATGATACTGCGAAATGTTTTCAAGGAACAATTTCTGGTGGACGACGTTTAAGTCGTTGTCTTCACACAACCGGGGTTGGGGAATCCTTGGGCTAATGAAATTGAAAAGCTTATCCAACGAGGAAGAAATGTGGAAAGACAACCCTTCCTACTGAACCTTAATGAAAGGCAGCTAATGTGACATCGAAAGTGGGCGCGACTGGGAAGGGACTTCCTACGAAAGTGGTTTCATCTTGACAATGGGGTGGAGATGGACTACACCTGGCTCAACGAATTCACGAAGATTATCCCCCACAAACAATTCTTCTTAGACATGGATGGAGATGAAGACCCTTTGTGTTTATGTTCTTGAAACAGGGGTTTGTGCAGTTCATTTTTTTTTTTTTGTTATATGATCAACCAGTGCGCTTATGGCAACAAATTTTGTAACTTTTTTTTAGGGATACTTCCTATTCAGTGATTCATAGTCACACCATTTTGTAGGGGTTTACGATGCGACTATAGTCTAAAGTTAAAATCTATAATTATAAAGTATATTATAATATTACTGATGTAAATATTTGAAATAATTAATGAAAATTTTTCTCTTCGACTCTTAATGAATGATAATAGATTGTTAGGACTCTCGACTCTTTAATTTTGTTTAAATGTATAAATGCAATTCCATAATTATTGTAATTTTTCTATCTTCCTCTGGAAATGAGACACATATCCATGTGTGAGATAATAGATTCTTTGTAATTTTGTTTAATTGCAAATTTGTAAAGAAATCTAAAGACTAATAGTAATATATTTATAAATAATAAATTATAAATTATATGCCCATTCACATTGCCATATCGATGTGTCATATCCTATTAATATGAACCAAACAAATGTAACAATTTTTAATGTGTGTGTGATTTATTTACATGTCAATGTATTATGTGTCATGTGTGCGATTGTGGAATTGTAAAAGTTTAAAGTGGAATTATCAAATTCTATTTTATGGGTATTAATATTTAGACATTTCTCAGTTTGCATTTTTTTTTTTTTTTGATCGATAAAAGGCCGAAGCCCTGAAAGTTTTTTATTAATATAAATAAATTTTACAGTGTGACCTTGCTCGCTGCAGGCACTGGTAGGAAAGAGTGGGGTTGAGAAAACCTCCAGCCTTGCCCGGGACCAGTGGTCCTGTACTTATACATAATTACGTGGGCATACCCACGACTCGACAGTAGCCAAGATTTGTTGGATACATAAATACCGTGGGCATACCCACGTCTCGACATTTGTTGAGATTTATGGAAATGATAGATACATAAATTTCGTGGGCAATCCCACTGCTTAATGATTTCCTATGAATTATTACAATTACACTCTTTTAGTGGGCATACCCACCTTTTTGTAGAATCTTACAAATGTTGCTTTTACTGAGCTGTCTCTACCCTTTATACAATGATTTCGTAAAATATCGTTCTCAAATCTGTAATGGCCAGATGCATCAGTTGCTCTATAGATATTAAGCCTCTTTGATTTCCTCACTCTATTCTTTAAATCTTTAATTAGCTGGAATCCCTTTCTCCTTACAAATTTTAGTACCCGAATCATAAAATAAACACCACTTCCATCTACAATGATTATCTTACATCCACTAATATAGATATATCCTCCAA
>MU223836.1:536095-548759 GCA_018584345.1 Thuja plicata | reverse complement strand
TTGTTGTCCGACTCAGTAATCAACTTAGGAATGGCTTTAAGCATTTCATTTTGGGCATTAATGTCTATTGCCTCTGTGTTATTGAGAAGGGTTTTATAAAAATTTGTAAGAACATTTGAGATTTGAATCGAATCTTCAGTGATAAGTCCCTCGGTAGTCTTGATTTTGGCTATTCTGTTAATACTCCTTTTATAGTTAGTTGTATTATGAAAGAATTTAGTGTTACTATCACCCTCCTTAAGCCATGACTCCCTGGATTTCTGTTTCTAGAAAAAAAATTCTTTGAGGAGGATATCATTGTATTTAGCCATCAGCTCTTTTTCCTTGTAGTAACTAAGATCGTTCATACTTTGTTCTATTACTATATTGTTTAAGTCAGTTATTTCTTGTTCTAACTGAGTTTTCTCTTCGAATATATTTTTAAAATTGTTCTTGTTCCAATCTAACGCTTTATTTTTAATGATTTTTAACTTTGCTGTTAAGCAAAACATTTTCGACCCTTTAACCGAGATTTGTTTCCACCAGTCCTCTAAGAGGTTTATGAATTCAGGGTTTTGGAACCACATAAATTCAAACTTAAACAGATTTCTCGATGGTTTGGAATTCTCTGTAATGGAAAGTCTGACAGGGAAGTGATTCGATCCTGCTTCTGGGAGGATCTTTGCATTGACTATCTGATTAAAGTTATCAGGGTTTGTTCTAATAAAGAATCTATCTAGCTTTTCAGCTATGTAGCTAAAACCGGCTCTTCTGTTATTCCATGTATAAACTCCATTTTGCATTTTATGGGTAGTAATAATTAGACATTTATCTATGATTGAAATATTTTAATTAGTTGCTTTTACAATAGTCAGTTTCAATATCTAATTTAATTTAAATTTAATAAATTTTTGGCGTGTGGTGTTATGTGTAACTGTATTTCTGGCGACCGTTGTGTTAGTTCCTTTTCTTGCTGATATGAAAATAGTCTCAGAGGGCTTGCTCTATATATCCTAGACACTGACCATGCAAGATATATAAATGACAGAAATGAGGTTTTTAAACCTCCTAAACTTTGAGCTCCATTAACTCGAGCGAGATTACCCTTCTAACTCAGAATAATCAAATCACTAAATTATTCCAGTAGAATATGAATGGAATTACAGGAGTTGATCACTATAATGTTTATTGAAGAAAATCAACACATAAAGGTAAAGATCGATTTTAATAGTGATAGTCACCTATTTCGAATGGAAACATACCAGTGCTTAGTCCTAGGGCATGGAGTCACTTATGAACAATTTTAACCAGCTTGATCATGAACATGAACTTAAAACAATTACGACATATGACATAAACATAGATATACCTTATATATCTATCTTAACACACATAACAAATTAATCCATCAAATTCATTGTATACCCTGAATCTTACTAAAATATTCCTAAGGCAATTTTAGTCTTTCCTTGAAAGAACCCTAAAACTATTTCATAATCTGCATGACAAACATATAAATTGGACATTCCTTGAATATTCAATTTAAATAAAATTTAGAACACCAAAATGAAGACACAATACTCATTATATGCTTCAGAAACTATCAATGGATTTCATTTTCATTCATAATCAAAGTTGCTTGCTACATTCAACGGTAATTTTCAAAAAACCCTATTGGATTGGTCCTGAACCAGAGTTTATACAATTATACTTGCATTCTCAAAATAAAATGGCTATCCCCTTCCTAGTAGTCTTGGAATCCTTTTATAACTAAGGATGCAACAAGATACAGACTACATGGGAAAGACTTACAAAATCTTTTGCAACAACTTTGCAACTAACATAAAACAAAAACTTGTAACAGAACACGGGTGGCAACTATTGGTGAAGTCTGAATAAAGTTTGTTGTTGTTGTTGACAGCATCCTCCTCATCCTTTTAGCTTTGCCTCCCACCTGTTCACCTCTTTGACGATGGGCCAATAAAAGGTCTTTTCCTCCTCCAATCTTGCAACAGCTTCGATCCACCTGGCATCAATGGTGGTTCTAGCCTCAGAAACAAACTTGGCCATATCTCTCTCAACCTTGAAGAGGTTATCAATTAAATCATTGTAGTACTCAACATTTACATCCTTTTCTAAGCGTTGCCTCAAATCTTCATTTTTGAGTATTCCATCAAAGCCATCTATCCAATCTGATTGTGTTTTTAAACCACCTGCTTCATCATAAATTTTTGGGATCAGGGAGGGGCACTGATCACCAAATAGTTGCAGCTTGTTATCTATCAAATCAAATTTACCATTGAAAAAGGCAAAGGTGTTATTCAACTCACTAATCATTTCCATGGTATCTGTTATCTTATCTGAGAAGTCATCACTATATAACATAGCGGTTTTCAATTTATCCATGAGCCTTTCCCTCCCTGCCCAAACTTTGAAACTAGGTTCCAAGAAAATCATAGCTTCTGCAGCTATCTTCAAAGCTTCTTGTAATGACCCATATAGTGTATATACTATGTCAGTTTTCTATTTTAAAATATCAATCCTATGCTACAATATGGGCAATATAATAGACAAAACATTTATGTTTTGCTCCTGTGACAGTTCTTTGGATTGGCCTTCTGCCAATGTTGAATCCTCCTTTACTCCAATAGCAACATCTGTCTCAATTTTTGCTATTTCCTCAAGGGTTGGAGTCTTTTCTCTTTTACTTTCTTCCAATTCTACGTTCAATTTCACAATTTGCTCACCTAAATTGTGGTTATGAATTACCACTTCTTCATGTTTTTTCGCTAAGGCCATCATTTGGCCAAAAGTTATTTCATACCTCTTGGACAGGTCATTAACCTTTGCCAAGTTCATGAATGAAACTTGTGTCATTAACTGAGCCATCTCAGTGTCTATAGTGTTCTGCAAGTTCCATATCATTATGTATGCCCTCTTTTCCTCTCTGATAGTCATGACCAGAGGCTTTTGTATGGAAAGGGCCAATGACCATATAGCCAGAGTCTTAGATTTAGGATCAAATCCTGATCCTTTCAACACTTCATCCATATTGAGCTCTATTTTTAACAGGGGATCTTCTTGCCTCCTGATTTGATCAATGACAAATGTGGACTGTAAGTCCCAACCAGACATCAACATCAATCCATTGTTCTGTACCAACAACCTGGCTTGCTCCACTGTGATTAGTTCACTCTCAGGATCATAATCCTGGAGTGTTTTCACAATCTCCTCATTCTTATCTGATTGGCCTTCACCTCCAGTCAAACCTTGTTTCAAGTCCTTTTGTTTCAATTTTATCAAGAAAGTCTTAAACTCCTCAGACTTTATAAATTCATCATCCTCAATGAATTCTTTTGTCATCATTACTCTTTCATCCATTTCCTGAAATAAAACCATCTAGTTATCACCTTGGTCTTCTTCCTGTGGCTCCTTTTGTATTTGTTTCTTCAATCTTCTGAAGTATTTTCCATGTTTAGTAATCATGGCCTTGGCCATACTTTTCCTGTCCTACACCATCTTGTGCTCTTTCTTTTGTTTCTTCCTGAGTGGTTCTCTAGTCGAGGTGACTTCCTCACCGGCCTCTTCTTCTTCCTGATGCTCTTCTTCCTATTTTTCTTGATGTTCTTGGTCATGTAATGCAATAGGAATTGGGGACCCTTGAGATTGTGCATCCTTAGCACTCAACTATGGTACCTATGCCATTAGAGTATCATATGACTTAAGCATTTCCTCTATCCTTTGTAAGTATGGGAGATTAGGGAAAAAACTAGAGAAAGAATTGTCAGATTCTTTCCATTCAGCTTCTACCCTAAGGAGGTCATTCCATTTCCTTCTCCTTTCCTAGACTTGTTGCTTATTTAACTTATTCCTTACAATGTCTTCATCATCCAGTGGCTCATGATCTCTAATCTTTTTCCAAGGAGTCATTCTTCTCAAGGTTGTTTGTATAAACTGTTATGGATCACAAAACCTGGGAACTATTGTAGACATTCTGTATTGCTTCAAGAAATCATTTATCAAATCAAAAACCCATTTCCCAATGGAGAAGTCAAAACCTACCCATAATCTAGGGATAAAAGTGCCCTTCTTATGTCCCTCTAAAAATTCCTTATCAACCCAAGTGATTTGCCAAATAAATTCTAAAAATGCAACCCTAAAAGGAACAAACTTGGGGAGAATATGAGGTGGTTGTGTACAACCATATACTCTGATGATAGTAATGTAATTGAAAAAGATAAAGTCAGCCCAATTATGAGAGATAGGCCAGTTTGGAACATAATCCCAAGGTCTAAAAACTTTTCTGATTTCAAATGGAAGTCTATGCCTATTTGTTCCCAATAAATTAAAAATTGGATCCACAATCCAATTGCAAAAGCATACAAATGATGAGTTGATGGATGAACTATCCCATACCTGAGTCCATCTTTGGATTGGTGCATCAACACCATACTCTGAAACAAACAATTCAAGCTCTTTATCCATAGATGCCCTATTATAATATAAAATCATATACATTAGATGAGAATAATGCTTGAAGGTAGGTACTGGGGCATTTGACTGTATCTCCACAAATGCAGCATTAATAGCATCAACTATGTATCCCACATAGTCATAATCAGTATTAACCTCCGAGTGCTGAATGTTCATAGCCATCATAAGTAAATCTTGAGGCACTGTAGAATCTCCATCAAAACCTAAAACTATGCTCAAACCATAGACCGTGCACTTTATGTAATGGTGAAATAAGGATAAGTCAAAACGTGATTTGAGATTGTCTAGGATTTTCACCAAGTGCCTATCTACCCTGGGCATGAATTTGGGCATTTCATATTTCTTATTCAAATCCTCTCTCTTGATATAATCTGCCTTAATTTTCTTCAAATCAATATCTGTGCATAATGCACCAGTGATCCCAAAAACTTTTTCCACTGACCTCCTATCTATGGAAACTAGGGTCTCTTTATTTTTCTTCGTGATTACCCTAGCTACCAGGCAGTAATTCTTAGCCAGTTCCCTAATAAATCCTATGTCAATATAAACATAAGGCATAATCAATTTTGCCATATTTAAATCCCATGGATTGCAAATGGGAACTGCTTTAATCCTATTATTCCAAAAATAATGGAATAAGGTATTACCAGAGTGATTCAGGGTGACCAAGTTATTGCATTGGCACCATTTGTCTTTCCATTCATCCCAATTTGCACTATTTGTATTCAAAGTCCCGGGCAGCAACTCAGCAAATTCTTCCACATACTTCTTTAGTGTAACATCCTTCTTCTTCTTAGACCCTTGCAAGGCAGTGGGAACAATAGTTTGACTCATCCTCCTTCTTCAAATTACTATCTCAGACAAATTATTTCAGACCAACAAGCCTTTTCACTCCTTACAGAAAATCTTAGGATGCAGAAATGAGAGCTGTACAAAATCAAGCTTAATCATTCAAACTCATAGTCATGAAATTGACATCTTGTCCAATTGAATGTCAAATTCTTGCACTTGCAGAATTATGCAATCATCTCTCTGTAACTAATGTTGCCATTAATTCAAATTGTATGATCCCTGCTGGAAAAAGTACACACTTTTTTTCCTTTTTTGCCCTTGTAGGCTTGAAATGAACCACATGTCAATTTGTCGCCAAATCGATGTACCTTTCTCATATTCAAATTTTTTATCACGAGTGAGCGACAAGACCTTTTTCTTCATTTAGTCATGCACTCACACTCTATCCTTGCTTTGGCTTGTATGCTCTGTGACTGGGCGATGACCTAACTAACAGCTTCATTACTTCTCAATTGCGCAATCGCTATCTCTTAATGATTTATGTTTGTATTTGAGCGAGTAAGCGACATCATTCTTTCTTTTCATCATTTGCAGACTCGTTGTTCAGGACTTTATTTCCATTGAAATTATGCGAGTGAGCAATATGATCTTTATTACTCAGTCATTTCTTAGTCGCACACTCGTTGATCCTCACTTATCATGTCTTTTCCTTTAGCGAGTGACCGGGTTTTCAAAACAACCATGTATTATTTTCTGGTCACGCAGTCGCCATGGATTTCTGATTTGTCTTTATACCTTAGCGGGTGAGCAATGACTACTTTCATTATGCATTATAACTTAATCGCTCACTTGCGCTGCAAGATTTTCCAGCTTATAAGCATTAGCGAGTGAGCGATGACCATTTTCTTCCTTTTATCGCATACTCACGGCTGAGATTTCCTTATAGATGAATCCTTCACGACTGAGCGAGTGCTTTCATCAAAATTTTAAAACTCACTTATCGCACACTCGCTAAGCCCTTTTTCTTTACTTCAATATGTGAGCAGTAGAGCGACAACTTCATTTTTTCTCCATCACGCACTCTTGGGCTTGAAAACTTAACTATCTCATCAACTGTGAGTGAGCGGTTGCCAACATACTTTCTTCAATCGCATACCCACTGAGCATTTTCCTTTTGTCTTTATTCATGGGCGAGTGAGCGATAGCCTTTTCTTTTCCTTATCGCATACTTGCGAGCTCATTTCTTTAGACTTCAAATCATCAGCAGGTGAGCGAGAACACAAATGATCTCATAGTCGCACACCCGCACACCTTTTAAAACATCAAATACACCTTGTGACTGAGCGACAAACTTTCAACCGATAACTTTCACACAGCGAATTGCTTACTCGCACTGCAAAACACATATGAGTTAGAACTTGAATGAGTGAGTGACATCTACAACCTAACTTCCTCACACAGTCACTGACTTACTAAGTCATACATGAAAACCTAACGCAGGTGTGTGACCAGACCCTTTTTTACAACATTCGCTCAGTCGCAAAGCATAAAGTTAACAACATAATATCATAGCGACTATGCAACACACAAGACTTTAAGTCATCGTAGACTTGCTAGACCTTCTTTTTAAAAAAGTTTATCCCTCGTGAGTGAGCGATAAACAAAACCATTTCCAACTCGCTCAGCCACAAGCTTATGACCCGACTTCAAAATTACATCGTGATTGTGCGATTTACACTTCTTAGCAACCAAACCGCTCACTCGCACTACTAACATTACTTGCCACAATTTTACCGTGACTGCGCAATTGACACTAAAATGACTCACCACTCACTCGCATACCTTGAAAACATGTTAAAAGACCAATGTAGGTGTGCGACCAACATTTGAAACAAAGCATCTTTGATGATTTTTTACCACTATTTGACTTTTTTAGCACAGTAAGACATGGGATTTGAACCAAAATACGTGGGAAAACTGCCAATGCTAGGAAATTGAAAATTTTCTTGGTATAGTGCTAATAATGGCTCTGACTGGGGAAAGTTAATTGCAAAATTGACATTAGAAGCTGTAACTTTGGGAAACAGACCACAAATCTAAACAAAACTGTACATGCACACACAAAAACCACTCTTAAAATAGGGAAATCTAATCTACTATGCATGGAAAAAGAAAATTTATGAGAAATAACATTTCAGGAATTGTCCATGCACTGGCAATTCTTGTACTTCACCATTAGGGTCTTCCAAGAAATAAGAATCTTGACCATGAAACTCCATGGATTACAAATGGGCCCATCCATAATGACTCAAATTTACCATTTTTTCCCTTCTCTTCCTTTCTAGCATTCCATTGCAGCACCATATCATTTATCTGGAATTTTCTTTCAATTGCTCATTTATCAAACAAGTACTTGGATTGTTGTTGGATTTTCCTGTTTCTTATGTGAGCTCCTGCTCTTATCTCTTCTAGTTCCACCAATTGATCCATTCTTTCCATCATGGGTTCTTGATCTTCAAAATCTTCTTCCTACAGAAATTTGTACACTGGTAACAGGTTGTTCAAAGGCAGCCTTGCCTGAGTTCCATAAACCATTTCAAAAGGGTAAACCCCTATTGCTCTTTTTACTGTCACCCTGTCAGCCCAAAGGGATAACTTCAATTTTGAATGCCAAGATTTCTTATTTTTCTCCAAAATCCTCTTAATTATTTTCATGAGACTCTTATTACTAGACTCAACCTATCCATTTGCTTGATGATGATATGATGAGGAGTAAGATAAAATAATGTCGTAGTCTTCACAGAAATCCCTAAATTCCTCAGAACTAAAGCACATGGCATTGTCCATAATTAGCTTAGCGGGCACACCAAATCTTGTCAGACTGTTATCCATTAAAAAGTCCATCACTACCTTGTTGGTTTCCCTCTTTGTTGGAATTGCCTCTATCCATTTTGTGAAGTATTCTGTAGCCACAAGATTCCAACTGTGACCTCCACTGGATTTTTCTATAAATTCACCAATAAAGTCTAAACCCCATTGGGCAAAAGGTGCTTCAATAGTCATAGGATTCAAAAGTAAGGCTCCTGAAAATTTCATTTTAGCAGAAAACCTTTGGCATGGTTCACACTTCTGTACAAACACTTGAGTGTCCCTGAAAAGACATGGCCAATAGAATCCAGCTCTGATTATTTTGTGAGCTGTGATTTTGGCAGAATAATGCCCCACCACACACACCACTATGCATTTCATTCAAGACTTTTTCAGATTGTGATTTATCTAGACAGAATAATAAAATTCCATCTATATTCTTCCAAAATAAATCACCTTGTATCAAAACATATCTCTGGGCCTGCAATTTTAGAGTCCTTTTCTGATTATCTGACATATGTTCTGGACATTTAGCATTCTTCAAAAAAACACAATATCATTATACCAGGGCTGCAATTCTATGCTAGTAAAATTCATGTTTATTGTTTGTACATCATTCATTTGGGCTAACTCTATGTTTGTATCAGTCATCAACTTGGCCAAACCCAAACCCCTTACCAATTTGGTAACCTGAATTTCCAAATTGAACTCTTGGATCCTGTTAATCCATCTACACCTCTTCCCAATAACTTCAGATTGAGATAATATGTCTTTCACTATGGCATGTGGTCCATAAGCAATTATTTTTGCACAAACAAGATAAGGCCTAAAAACCTTAACTACCTTGACCAGTGTATATGCTTGTTTCTCCATTATCTCATAGTTAAGTTCTGCTGCTTGTAGAGACTTACTAAAAAATGCTATGGGATGATCAAAACCCTCATCATCTTTCTACAAAAGGACTGCAACAATTGTATGGAATGAAGCAAAAGAAAATATGGAAAAAGGCTTTTCATAATCTGGAGATCTTAGTATAGGTGCTTGCTGAATAGCTACTTTTATCTCATCAAATGCTAACTGAGCATCCTTACCCCATTCAAACTTAGCATTTTTCTTTAACAATTTAACAATGATCTTTACTATCTCAGCAAAGTTTGCAATGAATCTCCTCACAAAATTTACTTTTCCCAAAAAATACTGAACACCTTTGATATTCTTTGGGGGCAAGAGTTTGTTAATGGATTCCACTCTTTCAGGATCAATCCTGACACCTTCTTTAGATACTATATGTCCCAATAATTTACCTTCTGTCACAGCAAAATGACACTTCTTTGGATTTAAAGAAATCCCATACTCCAAGGCTTTAGTAAAAATCTTTTCCAAATGCTTACAATGATCATCAGCCTTTTGGGAATACGCAGTAAGATCATCCTGATATACCACCATGATTATATTTATAAACTCCTTAAAAGCCACATCCATTGCTCTTTGGAAAGTAGCTCCTACATTTCTCAGGCCAAATGGCATTCTTACATAGACATATGTACCCCATGGGGTTTGTGAAAGTTGTCTTTAATTGTTCAAATTATTGAACCAACACCTGGTTATAACCAAAAAAACCATCCATCATAGATAGAAGATCACAACCAGTTACTCTTTGCAGCATTGCCTCCATGTTTGGCAAAGAATAATTATCTTTTAATGAGGCCACATTAAGGTTCCTGAAATTAACACATAACCTAATATCTCCATTTTTCTTTCTGACAGGGACCAAATTAGACACCCAAGAAGAATGCCTGATTGGTTTTATGATCCCAACCTCTCTGAGCTTTGCCAATTCTTGCTACATTTTTGGGGCTAGCAAATGATTGATTGGCCTCTGTTTTTGTCTGAAAGGCTTAATATCATCTTTTAATGGAATTTCATGTTGAAATAAATCTTCCCTATAAGCCTTAAGGTCTTCATAAGACCAAACAAAAACATGTTTGAATCTTTTCAACAGGCTAATCAAATTAGTCTTGACATGAGGAGCCAACTTCTTTCCAATATACATAATCCTGGGGTTACACTCTGATCCCAAGTTTACCTCCTCAAATTCATCCAACTTGACTGTAGATTTGTGACACATATGACTATCATTGTCAGCAAATAATCCCTCCAATTGAGTTAGTCCTTTGGGGATTTCATTTGTCTATAACTGCAGAATTTCATTGCCAAATATAGTCTCTTTCCCATCAATAATCTCTATCAGATTATTACAGTCAATAATTTGCCCTTCATAATTATCCACACATTGAATAAAATTGAGAATATCCTTATCAATTTCAAAAACTTGCCAATTATACACATTATCAGGAATGGCAGGCCTGGTTTTAGTTTCCACAATAGATATTCTTGCTAGCGTTAGGTCGTCATTTTTCAAAGCCACATTAGCTAAAAAATCTACCATGATATTCTTAGATCTCTCTATCCAATTGATGGAAAATGCATTAAAAAATTCAATGCTATCCCATACAACATGCTTATATTGTTTCAACCTATCATTTTTGGCAGCATATATTGATCTAATTTGGGAAATAGCTAGCTCTGAATCACCAAAAACTCTCAATAACTTAATACCATGCTTGATTTATATTTCTAATCCCAGTAATAATGCCTCATACTCAGCTGTATTGTTTGTACATTGAAATGACAACAAAAATGAGTATTTGAAAGTAATACCTGATGGAGAGACAAATAGTATACCAACTCCTAACCCTTCTCTAGAGCACGCTCCGTCAAAATACATCTGCCATAGTCCAAGTTGTTGTAATTCTAATTCTTCCACTATGGGATCTATGTTTTTCAACTGTGGTTGAATTTTTTCCACCTTGAAATTGTGTATATCTATGTCCACAAAAAAATTAAGCATATTTGGTTCAACCTTCTCAACATAAACAGGAGATCTGGGCTCCCTCAATAGTTTTGTTTCTTTCCCATTTACATAAATAGTAGCAAAGGACAAATCCAATTGTACATATCCTCCAATGGTTGTAGCACATTGTCTCGATAAGAGCATGCCATAATGGGGTGGTGAATCCACAACCACAACATCTATTTTAAAAGTGACCTCAGGGCATGCAACAAGTTTTATCTCTAGTCCTTGCAAAGTTCCTACCACAGGTACTTCCCTATTGTCCATGGCATAACATTTACGATAGGCAGTATCCACTTCTAAACCCAATTGTTTCATAATAGTGTAATTCATCACATTAGCAGTAGCCCCTGAATCCATCATACAATTTTTTTGTAACATATTGTCCGTGAGCAATGTAACATAAAAAGGATCAATCTGATCTGGCTCTTGAACAACTATATTTCCTAGACATATTGGGATTCCATTTTTTTCTTGCTCATCTTTCAGTTCATCATTCAAAATAGTATTATCGTGCATTCCAGGCAAATCAGATAACAATGATAAGGCTTCTTCTCGGTGTTCTTTGATTTTAAACATCTCAAGTAAAGGGACAGAGACTTTCATCTGAGATAAGGCTTGCTTCATGTTAAAAGATGGTAAACTCATGACATTGTCAGAGGATATGTTACCTTTACTTTCCTTTAACTATTTTGCTTTTTGTTCATGAGTGGGGGTAACTTTATTTTCTTTAACCAGAGTGTCCTTAAGTTCACCTTGTATAGTTTCTTCATTTATGACTTCTGTGATGACAGGTGAATCAAGTTGTTTCCCACTTTGATCAACTTTTATATTCCTAAGCTGGTATGAACTTCTTGCTTGTGTCACAGCAGCAATAGTTAGAAACCTTATCTCTTCATCATTAGGCATCCCAAATTGAAAATGCTCTAACTTAGTGCTCATATTATTTACTGTGATGAGCATATTTTCTTGTGGCTCTTCCTCTGAGCTACCATTGTCATCTTCAATAGTAAGTGCACACATGTTTATTGCAGTTTTTTTCTCACTTTGACTTTCTTGTGTTCCAATGTTTTCATGTTGCTCCACCATACTCTGAGCTACTGCACATTGATAAGGGGAATGAGGCATATTACAGGCCATGCACCAAGGAGTATTTTCCACATTATGAGCATTGTTGTTTTTCAATGGATCAGGGATATCTTTGTTCTTAGGGTCATTTTGTTCTTCTGACACGGGTTTTCCATCCTTCCACTGAGTCTTATAAGGAAAATCTTGCAACCTGTAGGGTTTATCTTGCCTTTGGTATTGTGACCTATTATTTTGAAAACCCTTCTTATTTTTGTCTACCTTAGCAGCAAGATCTTTCACTACACTTACCAATGTTTCCATCTTATCTTCTTCCTTGGGATTTTTATTTGATTGTGTTTTTTACTCTTTCCAGAGTCTACTATCATCCTGTTTACCAAGCTTTCCAGAAGCTCTTCTGTTGCTTTCTATGTTTATGGCCAATTTATATGCATCTCTCATAGTTTGAGGATCTTTATCTCTAAGCAAGTAAGTAGTTTTTCCATCCAAAGCATTACAATAGGTGGTGACACATACATTTTCATCAAGTCT
>MU223836.1:489274-520832 GCA_018584345.1 Thuja plicata | reverse complement strand
TAGAATTCATGACATTATCAACCACATTCATGTTTTTGACATTGGAATATGATATTATGCATGATTGATGATGAGATACAGAAACTGACAGTAGACTACAACAAAAAGTTTAATAAATACCTAGGACATGCTACTTATACAAAGGTTCAAGTTGCCACATCATATCATTATCAGGATCCTCAGATTCATCGCCATCAACTTCATAGCTTCCTTGGTTCTTCAATATGTTTTCTTCACTTTGCATACCTCCGCTTAACTCAAGTTCAACGCTAGCATTACCAGTACCAGTACACAAGTTAATGACAGTCACATCATTGTCTCTAGCACTCCCACTTTGGTTTGAAATGTTTCCCACCCCTCTTCTTTGAAATTTCTTCCTCCAAAATTTTAGTGTCCTGTCATAAGGAAAAGTATGGAGTTCACACCTGGATGTATAGAGCCTCAAGCAATTTTCCAAATTCTTGTCTAGTTTGTTTCTTAGCTTTGACTTTAGGAACCCCAAAGCACTGAAAACTCTCTCATCCTCCACCGACCCCAATATCATGGTCAGACATAAATCAAAAAGCTTGAAAAATTATGATATTGAATCAATCAACATTTCACTCTCAGTTAGATATTTCCAAAGCCTTGTTTTCGATCCATCTTCGTGGGGGTTCCACATAATATCATATTGTTCCCTCATTGTTTATGAAAAATGATCTGATTGCTCTCTCAAATGAGATTCGTCTAAAATTCCTTTTAGAGCTACTCCATTTGACTCTTTGGTTTTGCAAAAATGATCTATCAAAGTTAGTATCTCAGTTCGATAATCTTTCAAATTATTAATACTCCAATATCGAGGAAACACAATAGACATGGATTAAAGTAGTTTGACTGGAGGGAATCTTTCTCTAATCTCTGAGGAAAGATCATAGGCAATGCGCTTAACAGAAGCAGTTACAGACTCAACGATCTTGGTAAAGTCTTCCCTTTTAACACTTGATATTCACCTCCTGTGGTTCCTTCCTGGTTCCTCAGACTCAACCATAGCAAAGTTGTACATTGGTATCTCAACTCCACATACTTTTGCACATAACTCCCCATTTGCACCGATCTTTAAAAAGTTGTCAGGATTGTCCAAATTTGTGATTTTAAGCTAGCTGGCAAATTTTACATCATCACATGATCGATAGAGATTATCGAGCGTCATGCATGTCAATTTGCAAAGTGCAACATATTCTGCAATGTACATTTCTCTTTGTTGGGCCTTTTTCATTATATTTCTCATTTTCTCCAGCAGGGGGATAAGACCTGCTAACGTTAAGAGTGTCTCTACATTACTTAAATTTCTTAGCAGCTCAGGAAATTTGGGTAGCCCTTCTTCTTCATGACTTGATTTCACTAGACCAAGCAACGATTGATATTATAAAAACACTCGATGCGCTGGTCCATCGAAAGAGATCCATATAGTATCACTATCCTTCAGAAGCTTGTTCCCATCGGTTAGTCCTTAGGCAAAGTGTTGAAATTCCCTCAACCGTTTCAGACTTTGACATAAGTATTGGTAGAGCTCTTTGATTAAAACTTCAATTTTTTTTGTATTGGAGCATGCTTGTTGACAACTCCAAAAGCTAGATTCATTCTGTGGGCCATGCAGTGAATGGGAGTAACATAGGATGCACAAGAAGATTGTATCTTTGTACAAAGACTACCCCTTTGGCCTTGCATTATTGAAGCTCCATTCGATCCAACACACACCAACTTATTAGCAATCGTCATGTCATTTATACCTTCATATTCAATTAGAGAACTCTTTACTAGTTCAAATAAACTTTCCACTGTCGCATTATCCTTCATTTTAGCAACAGTCAGTAGATGAGGTTGACAGACAAAATTGTGTAGAGTATAAACATGCATGCATACCCACGAAGTATTATCTACTGTTGTAACCTTGTCTAAAGACAATACAATAAAATTTGACTCTTTAATTTTTGCCTTTAGATCCTCTTTTTTAACCTTGGTAAGACAAAGTTCCCATTACCATCCACTATTTACTGACCAGTGACTATAAGGATAGTTTTTGATTAAGGTAACTACAGGTTTTGGAGGGGCCCTGAAACCTGTACAAAATAGTCACAAAAGATATTAAAAAATGCCCTCTAAATGAAATGGGTCAAGACCACAGTGAGGGTTTTACAATATGCACCCACAAACTTGAAGAAACAATGCATGAAACAACCTACATACAAACCCAAGCTAAAGACAAACCCAAGTATAGGATTTACCTTTAGCACCCTTCTGATGGGAACGAAGAGTCATATCAAAAGAAGATGACATCTTGAATTTTTTTCCTTTAACAGTAATCCAACCCTCTTAAAATCTAGCCGCCTCATCCTGCCAATGCGGAGGATCATCAACCATACTAGAGTGATCAAAGCTACCTGTAGAGGCAAAAAAAATACCAGTAGAACTAGCAAGAGAAGCATCCACATAACCATTAGCAGCCACCACCCCCGCAACACTAGGGGATACTAGAGACACAACAACCCCCACCAAACCAGGTGACAGTACTACCAGGGAGGCAATCATAGTAGAGCACTCAGAAGCCATAACCAAACCAGCAAGAGGAGGAGGAGGGACCTACAAAAGCACCTAGAAATTTTTTTCCGGCGACGCAAGCTTATTTTCCACCAAATAGTGTTGAGCAGAAACACCGTTCCACCAAGATGCAATAGTTTTCTTTTTACCCAATCCACATTGAGTAGCCATATGCCCAGTTTTAAAACACCTTCTGCATCTGAAGGGAATACCTTCATAATCTAGAGACTGATTCCATCTTCCTTTAGAGGAGTTGATCACTATCTCCGTAGGAAGACCCTTAGAAGGATCAATATCCACAAGAATGCGAGCATAAGTAGAGTGGAGAATATCAGAAGAATCACCATCCACCAATAAAAATTCCCCAAGAGCATTACCAATCCCCTCAAGCAGAGAGTCAATCCATAAATGCAGGGGAAGATTAGGAAGATGGACCCATATAGGAAACCTAATGAAGGAATCCGAAATAGGGTTAAAATTGATATGACAAGGCTTAACCATGAGCATAAATCAATCCTCCCATCTGAAAAAATGTTCGCACAAACAATTATTTATGTCCAAAACATCTTCAAAATTTTCTATTAAATACCCCTTAGCCAAGGGAAAGATGTGCACCATATCCACGATGATAGGCTCCCAATGACTAGAGATCCATTCATGAAGCTTCAGTAGACTAGGCCAAAAACCTCTAAACCTACAAATCAAGGCATGGGAAGAAAAAATAGAGACATTGTGATCTATTTCCTCCTCCACATCCACATCAAACACAATAGAGATTGGATTAGATATAGGAATAGGCCCATAGTTTTCTCCCAGATTCAACGCAACATCTACCCTAGCAGTAGAGGAAGGCTCCGTAAACACCACACGAGGGACTGTTAGGATAGTTAAAAACTTTTAGAAAGTGTAATAAAGTACTCAATGATGGTTAGTCTGTCATAGGATGCCCTCTGCTCAAAATATTAAAGATGACACTTAATTGAACAACTTTTCCCATTAGTTCTACTTCCAATGCTTTTCCAAAATAAGCTTCAATAGAGCCTTTAACTTGAGCAGACTTAGTCTGTATATTCTACTAAAATTCATATAATTCTGCATTCCTAACATACAGAGATTCATCATTTGTTTTCCATCTTATCACTATTTTTTCAACTCCATCTATGGTTTTCTTTTCATAAACTTTACCCATATGCTTCTCTATGGCGTCGATTTTTAACTGCAACCTCTTTTCCTTCTTATTTATCTTGGTGCAAATCTTACATCTGCATTCTACCAGAGGCTGACCTTCAATTGGATTGTCCACTGGTTCAATGAATGGATACTTTGACACCCATTCTATTTAAAAATTCCTTGACAATTCCCACTTCCAATCATTTTTTGGTTCCCTATCCTTCTTTGAATTATTTTTTCTTTTCTTTTTCCTTGCAGTTGCACCATCATCATCTCTGACATTGTCAGTCTCATCCAAGTCAATTATATCATTATGGCTACTCTAGGTATTTAACTGAAAATCTTCTTTAAGTTCATCATGATCTAAGATATCAGGTTAGCCTACTTCTTCAATATGTCATGTAGTTTCAGGTTGTGAATCTTCAAAAGATACTTGTGATGAAGCAACTTCCCAATTTTGGACAGAAACATTTCCAACACCATGACCAAAGTACGATGATAAGGTTTTGCATTTTGCTGGCCTCTCTTGGCTTTCCCCACTTGCAGGAGCCTTACCCTTATTCTTGCTCGACATCTCCATTCCCCAACAACTTCCAGTGCAAAAAAACAATGTTAAATTATTGAAGAAGTGACAACAGACTATAATATATATAAATATGATTCTGGATTCATTGGCCCTAAAATCATGTCTGAGGTCTCCCTGGTCACCACTATTCGCTAACTGGTTACCACTAAATAATAATGAACTCAAAATTATAGACTTGCAGAATAAGTATCACTTACCTTTGCCTCAAATTAAATTGCAGTCACAACTTGCTAATGCAGTATGCAGTTGCAATCAACAGTCTGAAACTTCGCTATCGATCAAATAGAGATATCAGAATGTTTTTATACTAATCCTTATTTGGCAAATTCGGTGGGAGGTATTAGGTATACAAATATTTGGTGAATCCCGTGTAATTATAACATGTCTTTTGTTATTTCCAAGGCGATTATGGGTCGTCTAATACCTTCGTATGATTAATAAAGTTGGTGAAATTGCGTCAGTTTGAGACACGCATCCGCAAAATGCCAGACGAATTTGGGGCCGCCTATAAATATATATGTATAAAACTATTGGCGAATATAGGTCATCGATTAGGGGTCGCTTAGAAATTATAGGTGATTTTTTTAAATTTACAAGGACCAAAAAATATATTCCATTGACGATAATGTGTAAGAAATGGAGAAAATTAAATAAACCGATGGGCGATGGGCCCGGGAATTGGACCAAATATTAATAAATGTCAGGCGATAGGGTCAATCCAATATATGAAAAATATTTTCCAATTACCGGGTCGCCGACATTCGCCACTAAAGTTTTCGCTGGTCGAAGCTCCATGGCAAGCAATCAATTAAACGATTCCAACTTGTTTACTCACATGTTCATCCACTTACATAATTGTATATACAAAACAAAATTTAAACACATTCATAAATACCATCTAACATAAGAATAACTTGGCGAATTTGAAAAAAACCTCTTCCCCTTTTGATTTTTTCTCACATAAAAACCCAAAAGAACAATGCAAGCAATAACACGATGCAAAAGAGCGAACAAAACCCTCTTTTCCTTTGAACCAATTTAAAAAAATCTCTTTGCTTTACAATTTTTTTTAATGTAAAATACAGGGATATATACATAGAACATTCTTAATCCTTGCATTCACACATTCCATCTAAAAATAGGAGAAGAACTGAAGCAATTTTGAAAACCCTCTTTCACTTTGAACATTCTTTTCCGTGTTAAGATAAAAATCACCATATAAAAAGAACAAAAGGGCCTCTTTCATTTTCTTTTTTTTTCCACAAAAAAATTAGAAAAAGGAACAACCACATACAAAAGGACGAACAAAAACTTGACAAAAGCTGCAGTTCTTGCCCTTCACCAAGTCGACGACGCTTTATAAATGCCCACGCAGACCGTAGACGGAGAATGGTACATCGACATACACTGACATTGATATAGTCGTTAGCAATATACATAGAACAAACTTAATGACATTCACAAATTCCATCTAAAAATATAAGAACAACTTGTATATACATAGAACAAAAAAACCCTCTTTCATTTTTTTATTTTCTTTCACAAAACAATTAGAAATAATGATAGAACAAACAACGAACAACCACATAGAAAATGATAAACAAAAACCTGACAAAAGTTGCGGTTCGTTCCCTTCACCAAGTGGCTGAAGTTTTACAAATGCATGTGCAAACCATAGACAGAGAATGACACACCCACATATACAATGCGAGAAATAATGAAATGCAAAACAACAAATAAAGACCTCCCAAAAGCTTCCACTTCATGTGCTGCCGAGGAACAAAATTCTCTGCTGCACACCTAAAATCCTCTCCAACTCAATTCTCCGCAACACACCTAAAATCCTCTCCAACACAATTCTTGCAACAAAAACAATAACAAAACAAAAGAAAAAGTGCAAAAAAGCCCACAAAACATTCACCATAACCATGAAATACGAAGCGAGTACATCCCATTGAATGCGTATTAACTCGTAGCAGGATGACCTCATATTACAAACACAAACCATACCCTCGATAGTCGCAATGACAGACAACTCATTGCTGAAAAATGAGAAACAACGACTATTACACATTGACATCAGACAACGAACGCGGGCGACATGTAAGCGCCGGAAAGGGAAAAACAAGATTGAAAAAGCCATTAGTTTTTTTCTGTAGGATGACTGACAATTTTCCGACATGTCATCCCCATATAGGATGCCTATTGGTGTAATAAGCCAAATGCCTATTCATATTGTAATTATGCCTAATTAAAATGTTAATTTTAAAAAAATAAATTTATCAGTTTTCATTCACAATTATTTTTATGCCGTAGGCGTTTCCTTTGAACACACTTGGGCAAAATAATCTGATCAACGGTTGCAGTTGGACACTAAGGAATGACTGCCATTGAATACATCAGGGTCGTTTAGATTTCTTTTTCACTTTTTAGTTTAATTTTTCTTTTCACACGGTTTCATCATTTTCGGTCGTCTCCATTTTGAGATAGTGACTGGGTGCATTAATACTCATTTTCGTTAGTCTCCATTTTGAAATAGTGACGACTGAGTGCATTAATACTCACGATAAGTCCATACCGCTGAGACTGGACATTGTACGCGGTTCTCTTTTTGCAAAGTCGTTTAGCAGTGCTTTTCAAGAGAAGTTAACAGGAACCTTTTCTGCGCTCCACACTGTGTTATTGTCTTCATTCTTTTCGTTAATCAATATCGGCTTAAATGAAATCTGTCATAAGATGTTCAGTTCCAAGTGCTTTTTAGGTTGTATGGCGTGGCTTGGATTAAGGGGCGAGGATCGATGCAAGGTTCCAGTCTCATTTCCCTCAGACGGCTCGAATGAATTATCATCCTCTGAATCACGCTCAAACTGATCAAAATTTAATCCCTAAAGTGGGAGGCCTCCTCCGCCAATAACTTGTCCACTGTATCAGTCCCCAGACGTATGAGATGGTGTATACTTGTACCTACAATTAGGCATCCCTAAAAATAATGCAATGATTATTATTTGCTAGAAATTGATCTGATATATTCTTTCATGTTTTAAAGAGTGCTTTGGAAGAGAAATTTTACGGAAACCGTTTCTTCACTCTGCTCTATGTTATTGTCTTCATTCTTTGTGATTTTGAACTATGTAATGAGATGTTCATTACTAAGTGTCCAATTTCAGTTTCCACCGTCAAATCCCATTTCGCTTTCCCAATATCCTTTTCCTTAACACACCGTTCTTGTTAGAAGAGAAAATAATGCGCAGATCCCATTTCTATTTAAGGGAAATGGATGTAGCACTAGTAAATAACATACTTTTTAATTTTTTGTTATTTCTTCTTTCATCATTTCAATTATTAATTTGTAAAGTAATATTGTAATTTAATGAATATGTTTTTAAAATGCAAAAGTGAGGGCTTTATATATTTGTTAATAAATTAATTTAGATATAAAATATATTTATTAAATTTTTAAATTTTCTTTATAAAATCTATTTAATATTTTCTTTTTAAAATTAATTTATTTTTAAATATATAAAACCTTCACCTTTAGAAATTTAAAAAAAAACTAAATTAAATTATTTATTGTTTTAATATTTTAAGTTAAATATAATTTAACTTAGTAATTTAAAAAAAAATATAATGAATTAATTTAAAAAGAAAAATATTAAAATTTTTTTATAAATATATTTGAAATTAGCTAAAAGCTTATCATTTTTATTTAATCATGACATTAAATTGTTATTTCTATTTTTCTTTTAAATTTAATAAATAATTTAAATTTTGTAAGAATTCAAAGGTAAGGGTTTATATTAATTTCTATGTTAATTAGAGATCATTGAAAATATATCATGAATATTAAACAAAATATATAATATGTCATGTTTATAAACTAAAAAAATCACATTTATAGTTAATCTAAGATCAATAATAATATTTATAGTAATTTTATATTTTACGTAAAAATAAAATATTTTTTTTAGTCAAAAGTGATCATAGCCACTAAAATAATTGAATATTATTAGTTCTTGTCATAGGCTAACTATAGGCAATATTTTTTTTTTTAACTTGTTATTAATAACTACCTTATTAGCAAATCAGATTAATATTAGATTACAATTTTAAAAATGGTATAATATTAATATTAGCTTCTTATATTTACTATGTTTAAAATAAATTGAAAATTTTCCTATGCTAAATTTGTAATTTTCAAAAAAAATTTGCAAAGTTTAAACAACATTTTGACAAGAACTTAGCTACTTTGCGGCCTTGATAATTGATAAGTTAAATCATTATGTAAAATATTTCTAATTATAATTCTAAACTTTAAATTAAAAATAGTAAACTTTCAATTAATGTTTTTCTTATTTATACAATTTACACATTTAAATTAATAATATAATAAAATTCAAAATTTAATCATAAATTTCAAAATTATTGATGGTTAATAAGAATATTGATATATTTTGAATGATCTTATATAATTTTGCAAATATGTAAATATATGTTATATGATTTCTATAATATTATAAAAATATTATTCAAATGAACAAATTTTATGTTTAAATTAGTTCATTCTAAATATGTAAAAATAATAGATCATTTCAAATCTGTATGAAAATTTAAAAATCTAATTAATATGTGTTATATCACTTTTGGATATTTAAAAATATATTTACTAAATTAAAATATCACTTTACATATTAATATATGAACTTAGGAAAAAAAAAGTCAAAATTGAAAATCCTATTATTTACTAATGCTACCTCCATTTCACCTCGCATTATAGAAATGGGATCTGCCATAAATACACACGGGCTGCCATTATTTCGTATTATTTTCTCCTTATGACAAGCACAGTGTTAAACGGAAATGATCTTACGAAACCAAAACGAGATTTGAGAGTGGGCCACACAGAGCTTAGTGTGTGATGTTTAAGCCTAGCCGCAAATTGCAGGCTTTCTTTCCATGGAGTCTTTTTTATTTGCAGAGACGTTTAGTTGAGTTCTTTTGCATAGAGGTTTACGGGAACCATTTCTTTGCTACACACTGTCATGTTAAAAAGGTGACTTCACATACATTCCACCGTTCATCATTTTTCTTCCTTATATGAAATGGAGAAGTTCATTTTAAACATCTACAGTTGAAATGGTATGAAATGAGAAGGACGACCATAAAAAAATTTGCAACCGTTGCATCTTCTTTTTTTCATTGGCCAGGGCTGATGGTTGGGACCCCCCACAGTCAATCTCGTATGGGCTTGTGTTTCAAGGCGAGGAATGCATTTTAGTTGGTGGAGGACATTCTGCAGTCGTTGGATTTTGGAATGAATGTAGCAGCCGAACACCCTGTGGAACTCGAACCATTCATAGAGGAGGTGCATTCTTCATAAAAATGGTGGATGCATTCTTTAAGAGCCTTTGAATACGTTGCTTTCTGGTTTGCTTTGCAGTAGCTACTTACCTCTGCCTCTTCCCTATTTAGTGTTGTGATTACGGAAATAGATGAGTTGAGAAAGTCCGGAGCTGTCATGGCATGTCATTCGAAATGCATTCTCCTGCCATTCCTACGTGTCATTTTCTTTATAAGTCCACAACTTTAAGGTTTTGGGAGTCGCATTCTGACTCCAACATATTTCCCGGCCATGAATCCTTAAAGTTGAAGAAATCACTGAGTCCTAGATCCATTTTCCATTTCTGCTACCTCGACATTGCAGTCATTTCTGAAAGTAGTCTTAGTACTGATTATTTGAGTGGCTGGAAATATGAGCAGAGCAGTGAAGGGTAGTAGGGGATTTTGGAGTGGGTTTTGTATGAAATTGAGAGTGGGAAGGTAGGTCCTGCAGATTCATGCGGGGTTTGCAAAAAAATTAAAAAATGTGGTCTCGTGGAATGCTATGATTACAATATATTCATAGACCTATGATTGCAGGATATGCACAAAATGCATTTACTGAAAAGAATTATGAAACATTTAACCAAATGCATAGGTGGTAAGGTCAGACTATGCAACATCCTCCCAACTTGTGCCAAAATGGGAGCTTTAGAACAGTCTATGGATATCCATTATATGGTATTCGAAAGAGGAAATTTGTGAGATGTTGTAGTTGCATGTAGTTGCAACTGCCCTACAAATGTGCATGCGGAAAAGTGTAAGCATAAACATGGCACAAGAACTGTTTGACATAATATGATGATCGCAAAACGTGCAAAAATTGGGAGCGCAGACAAGGCACATGAATTGTTTGACAAAATGCCTCAAAGAAATGTGTTCCCATGGAACACCCTGATCATTTTCTGCAAAGGCTTTAGAAACTTGCAACCGAATGCAATCGGTTGGTGTGAAGCCATACACTAGAACCTTTGCCACCATCATCCTAATTTGTGCCAAATGGGGGCTTTGGAACAAGGCATAGACACTCATCAAGCATAATAATAGATGATTTTTCATAGAGGTAGTTGATGCACAATGTAGCTACATATTCCAAGATAATTTTGATACAAAAGGAAATTGTATCTACAATTTACCATACAAATTAGTGGAAAATATTTAAGTTTAAGGGAGTTGAAGAAGGTTTAGGTAAGGTATGTGTTTAGGTTGAAACTAGTGAAATAATTATTTTGTGTATGTGTATTATGTGTGTGATTTGTGATGTTATTAAATTGTGACCATCTACATTTATTGTGTACTTCTCTCCTCTTCTACCATTCCTCCCCCTCTTATATCTCACTTTCTTTAGACATCATCCATTCTGCCCATGCTTCTCATACCACTACTAACTGTACTTATAAACCTTCAATATACTAGTGAAATAGTTCAATCAACTTAAGATCAAAGTGGAATCTATGTTTATAGATCTTACCCTAGATATTACATACAATCATCCACATTGCACAAATTTAATCATCCACAATGCACACATTTAGAATTTGAGGTTATTACACACTCATTCCCTAACTGAAACAAAATCTCTTATTGTACTATTTTTTACGTGTAATGATATTGTTCTTTATCTACCCCTCTCCTCTTTATATATGTATTCCAAATTGATCTTCTATGACCTTTCCATAACTCCATGATGTTCCCATTGCACATTGATCGTGAGTTCCCTAACTGACCTTCCAATTTACACGTCATAAATCTTCTACTTGGTGAAAGCTGAAAATGAAAATGAACGGTCTACAACGCACTTAGTTACCCAACAGATGACGAGATATTTTCCTTCACAACACCCAATAATGGTTTTCTTGAATGACCTATATTTTTCATCTAACGACGTGTAATACACAAGAAGGGAATGTCCATGTCATGTTCCAAATTTCCCACATTGGCGCACACTAGGAGGATGCTGCGATTAGGGCAGTCCATGAGCCCACATTCTTTGAGCGATTTGTAACAGAGTTCACTTACCTTGTCTGCACTTTCACATTTTCATGCATCTTTGCCAGACAACATTCAAACCATTTCTTTCATGGCCCATACCCTGTTCCAAAGCCCTCCATATCAAGACCAAGGCAAGGAGAATGCTAGAAAACATTTTAGAATTTGGTATTACCCCTGTAGATTAAACAAAACTGTCTTTGATTGGAAACATTGAGGGCTTTACACAGTTCACCATGTGCATATTTGCTTCTTTAACGTCTCATTATTGCTGCTATAACGGTGTGTGTATGGATGTAGTGTGCGGAGTGTTGAAATTTGTACATAAAACAATCTCGCCCTCTACAAATTAATAGCTTTTCATTTAATAGTAAATGTTAAGTATTTTTAATTACATTTTGAATGTGAAATTGAATGTACATTATAAATCTATGTTTTTATTGCATTGTTAGTATGCTTCTTAACAATCTCACCCTCTGCAAATTAATAGATTCTCATTTTTTAGTGTGATATATAGACATAGAAAGAGGGAGGTCTATGGAGAGAGATATGGAGAGAGAGGGGGGAGATAGGGAGAGATAGAGATAGAAAGAGGGAGAGGTGCAGAGGGAAGAGAAAGAGAGAAATGAGATAGAGAGGTATGTAGATGGAGATTTTGTGTGTGTGTGTGTGTGTGAGAGAGAGAGAGAGAGAGAGAGAGAGAGATGTGTAAATATATAAAGAAGAGAGAATGAGAGATATAAAAATAAAGTAGAAAGTGATAGAGAAAGAGGTAGAAAGGGGGAGATTTATAGGGATAGAGAGTGATAGAGAGAGAAACATAGAAGGTGAGAGATAGAGAGGAAGAGATTAATAGATGCTGAGATATATTGATACAACAATAAGGAGATCTAGAGAGGCTAAGAGGAAGTGACAAACAAGGGGACAAATACTTAAATGACCTTTCCATAACTCTATGGCGTTCCCATTGCACACTAAGGTGAGATTGCTAGTTTAATTAGCCGATAGTTTCTTATGTTTGGCACAACATAGAAAAGTTCGACTATAAAATCTCACTGTGAAAGCAGGCTCTAGGGTTTTGGATGTCACACAGAGGAGAAGTAATGTTCTAGGGTTTTGAAAGGTACACAGAGGAGATTTTTGATCCAGTCATGGCGGCTGTGGAGTCGGTGCAGTGCTTTGGGCGGAAGAAGACGGCGGTGGCGGTCACACATTGCAAGCGCGGGCGAGGATTGATAAAGATTAATGGATGCCCGATAGAGCTGGTGGAGCCAGAGATCCTGCGCTATAAGGCGTTTGAGCCCATCCTGCTGCTGGGCCGCCAGCGCTTCAGTGGCGTCGATATGCGCATCCGAGTGAAGGGCGGCGGCCACACCTCGCAGATCTACGCCATACGCCAGAGCGTGGCGAAGGCCCTCGTTGCCTTCTATCAGAAGTATGTCGACGAGCAGGCGAAGAAGGAGATTAAGGACATACTCGGTCGCTATGATCGCACATTGCTCGTCGCAGATCCCCGCCGCTGCGAGCCCAAGAAGTTCGGTGGTCGTGGTGCCCGTGCTCGTTTCCAGAAATCATACCGTTAGATTGCTTGCGGCTTTTTTGATTTCATCTTCCCGGTTTTGAGAAAAGATCTGTACTTTCTTATTGATAGCTTTTGTCGACACACTGGAGCTGGGTGCTTGATATTTCAGGTGGCCCTAACATTCACAAGGATTCTGTGCTTTGTTTTGGTTTTGAAAACTATTTAATGCTCTGATTTTTTTTTGAAATATTTATATATCTATTTTCTTATTGACAGTTTTTGTTGACATATTAGACCTTGGGGCCTGAGGATCCTGTGATTTTGTTTGATACTGAAAACTTTTTAAATGCTCTGTAGATTTTATTCATTTTTGTTGTTTAAATGGTCAATAAAAGGTATGGAAGACCTTACTTTTCGCCTATTGTGACAACAGTATTCCTTTAACCCTCCGTCCTATACCATCCGCTTATTTATTCACTCAAGTAAATGATTATGCAACATTTGGGAAAGACTATTGTTAATCTCTTGGAATAACTTTAGCGATCATGAACCCTATTTGATTTTGCCATCTGCATCTAGGGTAATTCTGATCATTAAATGTGTGTTATCATTAGGAATTTGCAATATTGATCAATCTAGAAAATAACAGGGCTAGCAATCATTTGGATCAGGCGCCTCAAAACAAAGCTTAGTACCAAATATTGGTTACCACTGTTGATTTCGAACTGAAATAAAAAAGCAGAAATAAAAGAAACAAGTTCAAACACACAGACACAGAAATTTTATAGTGGTTCACCTGTAAACAGGCTACATCCACTCTCAGCAATGGGATTCTCCGATTTATTATATCTCTCTGATATTACATACATTCAGTACTCTGTTCTTCTCAACAGCAGCTCAATCACATATATATTAAAGCCCCATCCATGCCCTTCTATTACTTCTGAATAATGAAAAATAAGGAAGCCCAACCGTCAGCCGTTTTTGTCAAGGACCTGCAGTTTCAGACAGAGAATATATTCTTGTCAGGGCAGTTACAAGATTGATTGGGCTGCACAACCCAACAATCTCCCACTTGAAGGCCAATCAATAGCAGAGAAAGAATCACACAGAGATATCAGAGAAATCCCCTGCAGTACGCTAAGGTCACTTCTTCAAAATGCTGAGAGAAGCTCTACAGAACTCGAACTTCTCCCTTGCTACAATCTTCGTCAAAGCATCCGCTTGACCCCATCCAATGACATTCGAAGATTGCGAAAGGACACCTCCTGCCACCCACATGCAAAAACCAAAAATGCTCGAAAGAAAACCGAATTCACCGCTAACAACTGAAAACAACAGAGTCACAAGCTTCCACAAAAGTCCTTTCTCTTCTAGTCCAAAATATTGATCACAATTTGCACTCTCTCCCAAATGAGAATCACCATCAATTTTATCTGACCGAGGTTCTTTGGCATCAACCTTTTCACTATCAGCTACCTGATCCCCAAAACTTCCATTGTCAAACATACTAAGAAAATCATTAATAACAGAATCTGTTTCAGCATTTAATTGATCCAAAGAACTTTGTTGGACATTCCATATTTCACACAATGACAAATCTGAAGCAGGATGAACAACTCCCACTTCAACATGACTCTCTATTGCATACAAGGTGCCTAATTTGCTACCCCTAGCAATTACCAAGGCCCCCTTTGTAACTTTACATCTATTTGATTCAAAACTAATTTCACAACCTTGAGAACCCAATTGTCTAGCGAAATTACATTTTGTTTGAGCTGGGGAACATATCTAACATCACGTAACAACCAAGTATATCCATTTTTCAGTTTTAATGAAATATCCCCTTTTCCAACCACATCACAAGATTCATTGTTACCAAGAAAAACCTTACCGAAGTCACCAATTTGTAGATTTTGGAAATACTCCTTTCACGGAGTGACATGAAACGATGAACCTGAATCAATCACCCAAACATTAGTTGAGATTTCTTCTTGGGTTAAAATAAAAACACTGGCATCTTCTTGATATGCTGTATTGGCTTCGTTATTGATCACCGTTTCTTGAGCCTTTTTGTAGTTCCAACAGTTCCTTTTTATGTGACCTGGCTTGCCACAAAACCAACATTCGCCATTTTGGCCCCTGGACTTCGATCTTCCTTTGTCGTTATTTCTGCCTCTATCTTGACCCCTTCCTCTATTGTCAGTACTTACAGCAGTCAAGGCATCACTGGATGAGGGCTGTTGATTTTGCCTTCTCATGTCTTCGCTGAGAAGAGTGGCTGCAACATCATCGAATTTCAACTTGTTTTTGGCAGCCACTGAAGTGCTCACTGCCATCACCACACCTTCCCAGCTATTCGATAAAGAATACAATAATAAAATAGCCTCGATCTCATCATCTAAGTTAATACCCACAGAAATTAATTGGGTGACTAATGCATTGAATTCATTTAAATGATTCGACATAACTCCTCCTTCTCGCATTTTTAAATTATACAATTTCTTCATGATGAATACCTTATTGGAAGCGGATGCAATCTCATACAGGGAAGATAGTTTATCCCACAACTCCTTTGTGGTCTTCTCAGCTGAGACATTGAAGAGGACGTTGCTAGAAAGCGAAAGAAAAATAGTGGCTCTTGTTTTCTTATCCATTTTCTCCCAATCTTCGTTTGTTAGCGTACCTTGACCCTTGGTTTTTCCATCCAATGCATTTGAGAGATCCTGCTTAATCAACAGCGATTCCATCTGAACTTTCCATAACCCGATGTTCTGCCCAGCGAACTTCTCAATCTTCCATTTGTCTGCTTCTTCCATGGCTTCGAAAAAACTTCACCGCTTTTCTAAACCAAATTCTGCACCAAGCTTCGACTCCCAGCTCTGATACCAATTGTTGATTTCAAACTGAAATAAAAAAGCAGAAATAAAAGAAACAAGTTCAAACACACAAGACACAGAAATTATATAGTGGTTCACCTGTAAACAGGCTACATCCACTCTCAGCAATGGGATTCTCCGATTTATTATATCTCTCTGATATTACATACATTCAGTACTCTGTTCTTCTGAACAGCAGCTCAATCACATATATATTAAAGCCCCAATCATGCCCTTCTATTACTTCTGAATAATGAAAAATAAGGAAGCCCAACCGTCAGCCATTTTTGTCAAGGACCTGCGGTTTCAGACAGAATATATTCTTGTCAGGGCAGTTACAAGATTGATTGGGCTGCACAACTCAACAACCACTCTATATTCAATATTACTAATTTTGAGAAAACAAAAACAAGATGACACACTTTCTGAATTGCAACTTTTCTTACAGTTTTTCAGTGTTCACGATTCCTTAAGCAACGGTAGATATCAAGTGCGTTTCTAGCTTGCCAAACAATCAGATATTTTTGGACAAATTTGAGTTTTATTTTAACTATTCGGAGTATTCTTGATTGATATCTTGAAGCTTCGACTCATTTTGTGCAAGAGCTTCGTCTAAGAAAGCTCTACTTTCTCGAATAAACAAAACACCATAACTTCCTGAAACATTTTTTATCAGCTAGTTCATCTGATTGTCCCATTCCTTCTTGATTCAAAAAAGCTTAAGTCATGGAAGCCAGTCCCTCCATCTCAGGGAAAATTTTCATTAAATCAACCTTGGCCACACCACTGGGCTTTTCAACTTTGCCAGTCGCCTTTTCTATATTAATATCATTCAGCAGTGCAGTCAGTGCCGAAGCCCATGAAGACCAGCATTGCTGTCTTTACGAATCAAACAAGCTTGGTGGATTGCTTGTGCTTTCACTCATAGATCTATTCAAATGCAACTCGATAACAGTTTTCCCTTGCCTGTACCTTAAATAGTACAACCATTTTTTGACAGTGGTGAGTTTGGCAGCTTTTTGAGTATAAATTATAGAAGCCTTAAGCTCACTGTTTTGCTTTGACAGTGCATTTTTCTGCATCTTATTTTCTTTTTCTATTGCCAGTGCTTTTCTTGTACGGTGCTTATTTACTCTCCCACAGGAATCACCTCTCGGAATATTAGCTAAAGAGTTCGGGTTTGAAGATATCTGAATCCAAACTATTTCTCCTATTTTTTGACCCCGTGCTTTTATTTTCTTTTGCCTCTTGAAATATTACTTCAACCATGTGGTAACATAGATTTTAAACTATCCTCATCAGCATCTGCTGGAGCAAGCCCGGCCTTCCAATCCTCTTCCAATTCCAATTGCTTTCTATGATCTTCTCTGGATATTTTTATTGCCTGGTTCTGAAGCTTGAGACCTATGTTAATGAATACATGTCTTGCTCCCTCAGCATGACTTGAACTACTTTTGTCTGCCTTTCCATTATTTATTTATAATCCTTCATCAGAGTCAGAAGGCAGAACCATAGGCATGACTTGTGGAGGGGTTATCAAGTACGATTGACTGGAGCTAAGTTAGCAATCATCTCCTGCAGTGGAATTTGTACATTGACAACCTTGCGCTTCTTGTTCCTTGGCGCCCATCCTGTCATCTCCTTTACATGTACTAATAACCTCCACAGAACCCATATCAGAAATAGTAGTCATAACACCATCAGATTTCCTTTCAACAGAATGCTCGTGAACCTAATGCAGTGAAATAGTTTTTTTTTTGTTGGGTAATGGGCCGAAGCCGAGATTTAATTATTATTATTTGTTAAAATTAAGTAGACTTGAACCCAAGACCTCCCAGATTAGAGGCTCACAGCTTTACCGCTGTGTTGTAGGCTGTTGCCTTAGTGAAATAGTTATTGGAATAATATAGTTTTATTTATTCTATTAAGATAGTTTAACAGATGACTACAACATTATAACTGATCCATCAAAATCTGATATCACCCAATCTCATCGAGAATTGCTTAATGCCATAATGTCCTATCTAAACAAGTCAATGCCATGATATAGTTTTATTTTATAATTTAAACCATTGAATTATCACTGGACAATTTTTTGAAAAATTAATACTTAGAATTCTTAATGCGTTTGTAACTTTGTATTGATTTTAACTTATTAATTTCTGAAGTTTGTTTTTCCTTGAACAACTTCCCACAGTGATAATGGTGATGCTGACGTCTTCTTCCTCAACTAAGCTCCTCCCATTGTCTCCTCAAGCTTACTTTTCCACAGGCTCATAGGCAGTTAACTATGGCAGTTTTTTTAATTCTATCAATTTTTTCTTTTGCAGTAGATGGTGTTTTGTTGGCTGTGCTGCCAGACAATTGAGGCACCCTTGCATTATGCTTTCATGAATGTTGATACCCCGTTCCAAGGTTTTTGTTTTGGCCAAGGGCAGGTAATGCTGGTAAGGGTTATTTTGTCTGTCTTCACACCTGCCAGTTGCATTTGCTTGAAAGTTTGTCAAGACATTTTTAACAAATCTATTTTATTCCATATTCTGCAGTAATTACAGTCCATCAAACCAGGTGTCAGAGGCATTCTGTCAGACACTTAGCATGCCTTGTAGATGTTTCCATGTTTTGCATATATGTCTAGTGTGCCTTTCTATGCTTCCATATTTAGGCTGGGACTGGGAGGATTCTTGCAAAGCTAGTAAGTCTCTCTGTGCTCAATAGGTGCACTGATAAGTTTGAGGAAAGTGGGGGTTTATTTTTTGACATGCAAGAGGAGGGCATCAGTTTGGGGCAGACGGGTTACTGATGAGACTTCACATGGCGCCTGTCATGGGGGATTCACTGGCCGTGATGCAAACTCTAGAGTCGGGGCCTAAGGTTTGGTGAATCCCATTTGGGTTTGTCTTGTGCCAAGAGATCTGATGGTAAAGGTTCTTTCATTGGGGGATAAGAGTAATGTCACTCTTGCAAATGTGCATGTATTCTGTAGCCTTCAAATTACCCAGTTTGTATTGATAAAGCTCCAAACATATCTAGCTTGAGCGACACAGACTTCAGCATTACTGTTACTAGTACATAGGTATGCCTTTGCCTTTTCTTACAGATTGTAAGATCATGCTGGACTTGTTAGTCTTGAATTTTTCTTTGGAGCTGAAACACGTTTCCCCTTTCCTATTGCTACATTGATTTCAACTCATTCTGAATAGCTGTAAGGTCCATGTTTTAAATAAGGCTTTAAAATAAAACCTGAAATTTGAATACTTGATCTTAGGTTAAGAGAAACTAAAAAAAATGTTCATGTCTTTGGTGAGAGTCAAACTTGAATAATCAATTTATTAATATATGTAATTAAGGGGATGGGCTGCATTATGCTTCATTTATTCTCGTATGTATTATAAACTATTGGGTATTACTTTAATCATGTTAATTGCTTTATAAAAAGGTAATCAACAAATGAAATTAGAGAAAAGTTAACAGTTTTTAAGTATTTAGGAGAGGTCTTTTTTCTGAAACTTTTATTGTGGTCGGTAATAGTGGTATTTCATTAAATTTAAAATTTGAATACATAGCTTATACATCTGAAACTTGCCTTAAAATTCAATTGTATCCCTTCAATCCCAAAGCTACTTCTACTATCCACATCCTTACATACAATCTGCTCTTCACTCCTGCCTCAAAAAACCACATCTATACCTTACCAGTTTCAAACATTGGCAGACTTTTCATTCCCGGTAGACTACATCAAGCTCAACCTATTTCCATCTAGTAAAAAATTCACTCACTATCACTACAAATCTTGTTTTTAAGTTGCTATTATGTTCCTGCCCAAAGCTTTACATCCCATGTCCATTTTTACATCCAGCTTAACAAGCTTACAGCTAAAATTATAGTGCATTTTACTAAACATTTTCATCTCTTCTGACAAAAAAACCATTAAATAGATAGACACACAAAAACTTACTGCATTTACTTTCCATTCATGCATTTCGTACCAAACCTCTACCCCTCTTTGCTCTGGATGCACTTGCAGTTTGACGCCACTTCGGAACCCTCTGGGGAAATGCTAGCATCAACTGGTTGGCTTCAAACTCTTTTCGCTGTAGAGCTAGTTATAGCTCCTCCCAGGCAATGAGTATGTTGAGTTTATACTCTCCCCTGTCAACTCTAACCTGCCAGCAGACAAACGGGACAATGCCAAACTTTGAGCTTCCACCGGGTCTTCAATACCCTCTGAGATGTCAAAGCCTACTCTCGGGACTGCCCATTCGAAGAATGAATCCAGCCCCTGCTGCAAATCTTCATCAAAAAGCGATGTCACCACCTTATTAATAATGCCTTCCTCTTCTACAATCTCTAATCCCCATGCCACTATCATTGAGATGATATCTACGCTCATTCGAAAACTATGCTTGGCATCCATAAACTGTTTTCTCAGCACTGCCAAAACCGCTTCGATCACATCTGGATGGTTGCACTTCAACAAGTGTTTCAGCCATTGTTCCTTAAGTGGCCCGAAGAACCCCTTTTGCTGACGGTCGGTCGTCACGGTGAACGTTGCCTCCATCTGTTTCAAACACCCTTCTCTGCTCTTCTCTCTACTGAGAAACCACTTGAATTTGATAGATTACTTCACCCTTGCCCCTTTTTAAAACTTCTGTCGCCACTTTTAAAGCCTCTGTCACAGAGTGATGACATTCTGCCCCTTTTTGAAAACTTCTGTCGCCACTTTTAAACCCTCTGTCACAGAGTGATGACATTCATTCATGTAAAGCCTCCCCACCATTTCATCAATTTATTAAATTCAGCCATCATTAATAGATCAATTTGCCTATTGTTTGCAAAGATCACAATCTTCCCGTCGTACTGCTAATGAACTTTCAACATTCCCAATACCTCCTCACACTTGAAAACATCGTCCTTCATAAAATTCATGCGATCCTGTACTTGTTTTTAATCAGTACAATGACACTTAATTTGTATCCCCAATTATTGTCGATTAAAGATTCCCCTGCATCTACATTTTGAATCCTTCGTTGGCTTAAAATTACATTCATTTCTCAGATTATCAGCCAATTTAGAGAATTGATTTCTGTTCCATCAAAAGAAAGATTGCTGTACTCTTCTAATCTGATTTCATTCTCCTTTTCAAAAGACAATGCCCATTTAGAAAGGCTACCTGCCTCTCCATTTCCCATCCTTCGGATATGGCTTACTTTGAAGTCTTCAAAACATGACATTTTTTTCAATAATAGATGAGATGTAGCTCTGTAAATGTCATGCCTCTGCTCTTCCTTTCATAATCGCCCGCACTATGATGAGAGAATCGTGTTCTAAGTGTATCTTGTTCAAACCTAGTTTTTCCTATACATACTGCCAATACAGCCACTTTTGCCTCTGCAATATTGTTGGTACCTTCCTCCATTTTCTTTGCTCCAATAACTATAGTTTCACCTTGCCAATTGCTAGCAATGACCTCTGCTCCCGATGGCCCAGGGTTCCCTTTTGCTGCCTCGTCAAAATTAATTTTAAACGATCCTTGGGGTTTTTCCCTTCTTAACATCCATTCTTAACTTATCCGTTGTTTTTACCCAATTCAGTCCTTTTACAGGTCTAATTTTGATCTCTTGTCACATCTTTTGAATTCTGCTATATGGGATTTGAGTGTGCTGCAACTGATATGTTGAAGCCCCAACTACCTCTTCAATCATATGGTTAATTCTGAAAAGTAGTCTTTCCATAATCTCTCTTTTTGTCCAAAAATATCCTCCTATTCTGTTCTTTTCATACTTCCCAAATTAAAATTGAAGGGCTAACTAATAAAATACTTGATAAAGTAGATCTCTTATGAAACACCAGCCAACTCTCAAACACCTATTTTGAAGAGTTTTGAAGGGGGCCTTGCCACCCCAATTTCAATTTGAGCATCTCTCAACATTCTGAGGCTACTCTACATTGGAGGGTAGATGATCCACACTTTCTTCAGCAGCATCACACATTACACACTTGGAGAGCCCTATAAATGCAAGCCTCTTCCTACGTTCCCCAGTTAATATCCTACCTCTTACAACTAACCATGCAAATGTGCTTGCCTTTGGTAGGCAATCCTTATGCCAATATAGCTTGATTGGCCAAAAGTTTTCATCCTCTATCTTGTCCAAAAGTTGATAATCGAATTTAACTGTGTATTTGCCACTCAAAGCTCCACACCATATGATTTTGTCCTTTTCAGTGATTACATGTTTCCTTTTCGGAAAAATCTCCTGCATTTGCTTCATTTGCTGATCAGATAAGCCTTCATTGTCTATGGGTTTCCAAATCCATTCATTACCAAACATCCCCTGCTAAAGTTCCATGTAATCATACACTTTCTCTCCCCACAGCTGAGTAAACAATTGTCTGAGATCATGCAATTCTGCATTATTTTTTAGAGTTGGCAACCCATGCCATGAGTCATCCCATTACTTAGCTCTCCTACCGTTGCCAGCTTACCAAGAGATATGGTTGATAATGACTGATCTACAAGCCACAATAGAATTCCAAATGCTCCTTTAGGGGGGTTTTGTAATGCAAAGATTCTATTATCTTCATTTTTGTTTAAATATTTTGCCTTCCAAGATTTTGACACATAATAGATCCGGACTAGAGTAGATGTTCCATACTAACTTCACTCCTAATGCTTCATTCATAATCTACTAATCTCTCATCCCCGCCACACCTTTCCCTTTCGCTCTGCATACCTTGTCCTAGGCCAACAATGGGATTTTGTCTTGGTCATTTAAACGATTCCAAAGGAATTTTCTCATCCTCTGCCCTATCACCTTGATAACTTTCCCAGGGATCTTTAGACACATCATTGAGAAAATGGGTTTTACAGAAATGACTATTTTTAGCATTAGAATCCTACTTGTTGAGGAGAGCCATTTACTTTTCCATGCATGCATTCTTCTCAAACAACTGTCTGTAAGGTCCTTCCATATGTTGGATCTGCTGGCATCCCCAAACAAGGGATACCCAAGTATTTACCAGGTAAGGTAACCATCCTCATATCTAAAATTCCAAATATCTCACTGTTTCTGAATTACTGTATTAAAAAAACAGATTTTTTGATTTTTGCCAATTTATACATTGGCCAGATGCTTTGCTATATCTGTGTATAAGCCTTCATAACCCGGGCCTCTCTAAGAGTCACTTCACCTATATAAAATCTATCATTTGTAAATTGAAGGTGTGAAATAGGATCTATACCTTCAACTACTTTAATACCCTTCCATTGTCCATCCCTTCTTTTTTTAGATATCAATTGTATAAGTACTTTTGCCATGATAATAAATAAAAAGGGCGAGATTGGATCACTTTGCCTTATCCCTTTATTTGACTGAAAAAAGCCTTGAGGGCTTCCATTTACAAGAACAGAAAAGCGAGGGCTACTAATGCAACTCTCAATCCAATGAACATATTCCTTACAAAAGCCAAAATTCTCCAAAACTTTCAACAATAAACCTGTATTGACCCCTTATAAGTGGATGGCTTTATGTGCTATAATGACCCCTTCATAAATGGACCTATTCAGAAAAAAACCACTTTGCTCATTAGAGATTAAAACCTCTAAGACACGTTTCAATCTGTTTGCTATGATTTTGGTAATGAATTTATAGATTGTGTTACATAGAGAAATAAGTCTATAATAATCAAAAGTGTTGATTTTAGTCCTCTTTGGTATTAAGGATATGAAGGTATTGTTAAAATCTTTCAAAATGAAACCCCCCAATCTTTAAACCATAACTTACCAAATATCAAAAGCAAAAATATCCCACAACTTTTGAAAAAAAAGTAGCAGGAAAACCATTTGGGCATGGGGCTTTATCAACCCAGACCAAAAAGGGCATTTTATACTTCCTCCATTGAAACTGATTTCTTGAGAGATGTGTTCTATGCCTTCGTTATGCTTTTAGGAATTACTTCCAATATGTCTATGTCTGTTCTTAAACTTGCGTGATCATACAAGAAAATCTTAGAAAAGTGCCTTACAACCTTCTCATTTATTTGACTTATATTTTGTAAAACATTTCCATTTGAATCCTTTATTGAGAAAATCTTATTGTCGGACCTTTTCACCTTTATTGAGTTATGAAAGAATTTTGTATTCTAGTCTCCTTTCAACCATGTTTCTCAAGGTTTTTGTCTCCAGAAAATCTCTCTTGCCAATATTTTAGAATATTATTTTTTCAAAGCTTTCTCATTACAATAGTCCTTTTCTAACAAGCCTCTTTCTATCACTTTTGCATGGAGTATATTTAGCTCATTTTCCAAAGTATGCTTTTCAATAAAAATGTTTTTGAAAGATTCCCTATTCCATGTTTTTAATTTTTGCATGGAGTATATTTAGCTCATTTTCCAAAGTATGCTTTTCAATAAAAATGTTTTTGAAAGATTCCCTATTCCATGTTTTTAGTTTTGCTGTGAGATATTGCAATTTTTTGAAAAAAATAAAGGCTTTGGTACCTGATCTAATTGGAGCCATACAACATTCAATAATCATGGAGCATATTTAACTCATTTTCCAAAGTATGCTTTTTAATAATTTTTTTTTTGAAAGATTACCCATTCCATGTTTTTAATTTTGCCGTGAGATATTGCAATTTTTTGGAAAAAATAGAGGCTTTGTTACTTGATTTGATTGGAGCCATACTCCATTCAGCAATCATTTCTTAAAAATCTATATCACACATCCACATGGCTTCAAACTTAAATGGGCATCTGTCAACAACAACCTCTTCCTGTATTATCATGCTTATCATATAATGGTCCAACCCGGTAAAAGGTAAAATTTTTGCATCACATGTCCACTCTGCTAGAAGAAACCTATCAAGCTTCTCTGCAATATTTAGGAAACCCCCTCTTTGATTTGTCAAGTAAAGTGACCATTTTTTAATACCAATTCTATTAGTCCATTGTCATTAACGAAGTCATTGAAATCCTTACGGCTTTGTCCAAACCAACTTTGCTCACCTCTTTTTATCTGAGGGTCTCAGAATGGCGTTAAAATCCCCTCTCAATAGAAACATGTTTTTCGGATTGTTAGTTATAATTGATGAGAGTTCCTACCATACACCTTTTTACTGGAAAGGTTATTTGGGCCATATATGTTAATGACATTAAATCTTGTGAATAATTGTTTGGAATTAATGTTAATCCATTGCCAACACCTATCTTGTCTGACTACTTTCACATCTATAGCTGATCATTCCAAAGAATCCCAAAACCACCTGAGCCACCAGTTGCCTCTGAGAAGCTACACTTCCATCTACTAAAACATCTTCTAAAAGAATCATGAACAACACCTTTGAGTTATGTTTCTTGCAAAAATACTACGTCTGGTCTCGTCTGATCAAGACATCTTTTGATCAGACAAAATTTGTCAGGGGGCATTGCAACCCCTAACATTCCACGGTAGGATTTTCATGGCTGTCATAGCCTTTTCCAGATCTCAATTTACTTTGTCTCACAACATTGCCAACCATTTCAAGTTTCATTCTATTGGTCTTTGCTCCATGCATTTTCTTCTCACCTATTTTGATTTTGCTTTGTAATGAGGATGTCTGTTCAATGGTTCTGACCTCTGTAATCCCCACATTATCTATTAGACCTAGCTCATCTTCACCACCCATAGCATCCTTTGATCCATAGTCTAAATCATAATCTTCCAAAATTTTACCACTGTTTCTTACTCCCTCAAAGGAGCTCTCTAGATTTCTAATGGGAGAAATCAAGATATTCTTAAAAAAGTGTTCCTCATCACTCCCCCCAACATTAGTATCATTTTGAGTTAGCTCTCTGTTTGGTTGCTTGCCTGATAAAGAAAGCCCACCATATTCAAGTCCTGGTTTTCCTCCCTTTCATTTTTTTGTTTAAACTTGCTTCTCTATTTAAGATTTGGGAGGTGGAACTACAGCTGGATACATTAACATTAGGTTCCTCTATCGAGTGTGGCTTCAACTGTGTTGTCATGTCCTCACCATTTATGGTGTGTTGGCTTGGTAGCCCACAAGTATATCTCTTTTGGACATTTTCCAGATTATCTCGAACCCATTGTTCAACTCTATCCAATGGTTGGGGTTCTCCAAGCATATCAATACCATTTAAATTTTTTTTCCTCTGCTTGCCGTGAAAACCCTTCCCACTGTCATTTGCAAAGAGTAAATCTATTTCACCTTTTTGTAACCCTTCTCACTCTTGTAGTGTATGCATTCTTGTATTGTCGAAACTCTTTTGACTTGATCTGATCAACAACCAATCCTACATTTCCCAGCATCCTTTCCATTGTTTGTTCTCAGTGAGTTTGAACAATTTGTCTGTTAATGCATTTTGTGCTAGGCCTTTACCCTTTCCTTCCTGTGGGTTATCACGACCTGGGTATCCCTTTCCAATGTATTTTGAAAAGTCAACCTCTATATCCTCTATTTCAATTGATTGCCTCAAAATACTTTCACCAGTTCTGATTTCCACCATCTTTGGTAAGGGATGATATTCTTGCCACATGATGCAAATTTAGGTGTACACATTGTAGTCTTTTCTATCTAAAGCTTCATTTGCTTTGACAAAAGTACCCATCTTATTCCCAACGTGCTTTAGGGTTTCATGATCCAAAGATTCATGAGGAAGATTGTTCAACCTAATCCAAATTGGTACTTCTTTGATGCATTCTTTTTCCGGGGCAAAATTTGGGGACCAATTTGTGATATAAAGTCCTTTTCCCCCTATCATAAACGGGCCAGTGTTAAGAATCCATTTTCTATCCTTTGTCGTAGGGCAAATGACAAGGTAGAAACCATTATGTAGGGTTTTCAGAACACATTCCTTTTCCCAATGAATATCACACCATTCTCTTACTCTACTAAAGGTTGGCCATTCTCCACCATTCCATAAAGAAAACTTTTTCCTTTAAAATGTTTACCAAGTCGCTCCATTCTTTGTTGTCTATTGACAAAGAAAGAACACGAGCATGTTCAAAGTTGCTTACCTTGCTTGTTCCAATGGGTTTTCTCGAGTTTTGGGACGCCAAAACTTATTCTCAATTCTTTTAAAATTAAAACCCCCTTCCATCTGCAAGGAACCAAAGCCATCGTTGTCTCTGTGCGTTCTCTCTAAACCTTTGATCATTATTTTGGAGAAAAACCCTCGTTTCGATCCTTCTTTGCCAAAGTCTTCCATGCACACCAAGTTTGATATCTTGTTTTACTTTGCCATCTAGGTTGAAAATGTCTGTTGAAAGGCCACCCTTGTTGAGCACCACCATTGTATAATAGCCTTGGGTGCCTGCAAAACTCTACCAAGCTCCTCCTTTACGCCATGTTCTATTTTCATGTTATAGTTATTTTTTCTGAAACTTTCACACACACACACACACACACGTCTTTTGAGCATGTTTATATATTATAATATGATTGATTAAAGTTTTAGAATAAATTTTGATTATAGCGTGGAAGTGCATTGAATGATGTTTTGGCTACTTAATTTTTAAAATTTATTTTCTTATTTTAACAAATTATAAATATATTTTAGATAACACTATTTGCTAGCTTAATTAATTTGAACAATCTAAATTATTTGTATGGATAATGACTTCTTAAAATTGTTTGGTAGAAGAATCATTATTTTCATGTGTTCAATAAATCTTGAATGAATGAACGGATTTTAATGATGTCTATGACACCAACAGTGTAAGGGCCCCAACAATAAACTTATGTCATCTTCATGTTCTTCTCGATATTTGCTATTTGGTTATGTTCTTGGTATTGATCTTAGAAAATAAAGAATTATCGTTTCGATAATAGGTAGAATTTGACATGTTTAAAATGTTATTATACGTAAGTCTGTCATAAAAAAGGTGTTTGTCTTTCTAAAGTTTAATGTAAACATTTATTTAATCCTAGAAAATAAGGTTGGAGATTGACATGTTCACGTGTTATTATACATTTGCTATATATATGACATATTTATTATTTTATTAATTTTGAAAACTTGTTGTGTTTTCAATTAATACAAACTCTTAATCAATGTGAAAATTATTATTTGTTATCAAATGTAACTCAATTAACAAATTAAAAAAAAACATCTAGATTATTTATTTCCAAGTGAAAGACATGCCACTATTTTAAAAGATTTTTTTCCCAACAGAAAGGCATGCCATCATTTTAACTTTCGTATTTCAATCTAACACATCTACATTCAAAACCCAAACATTTGTAATAAGAGAATGGATTGTGATAGAGCAAGAATCTACAAATTTTCTAGTAAAAGAAGTGGAAGTTAATAGTCAACTATTTGGTTCTCAAAAGTAAAAAGCATATGAACAAGAAAATCTTTTTGATCTTGAATTGTAGAACTTCGTCGACCCGCCGTAGTGCTTCAATAATGTATTTGATTTTTGGTGTTTCAAGTATTTCTTTAAAAGCTTTCTAATCTTGAATTGTAGAACTTTGTCAACCCACCTTGGTGCTTCAATTATGTATTTGATTTTTTGGTGTTTCAAGTATTTGATTTTTAAACGAGCTTGTTGAAAAAAGGTAAACATTTTTTTCGTAAGCAATCTATGCATTAGTTGATGATTTAGATAACAACATTTTGATTCAATTTATATATATATTATTCAATTTATATGTATTGTAATAATGATAGATATAAGTGTTCAGTAGAATCATCTGGGGAACTTTAAAATTTTATGATACTGCTCAAGGGAAACTCAAATTTTTTATTTTTGCAATGTTGATTTTGTTGAGTTTTTAAATTAAGATAGGGCACAATGTTTTTTATAATAAGATGTTCAAAAGAAATTGGAAGACTCCTTTGAAATACAATGGAAAATCTTTGTTTAGGTTAGATGAATCGATATTCCATAATAGTTACAAATAATCAACATTTCAAGACTTATAATATCTATAACCTTCAAAACATATAGCTATAAGTGATCAAGAAACTCATCTTTGATATCCTATCAAGCTCAACAAAAACATCTAATTGAAATATACAAGTGCCTCCATGCTCAACCAAATGAGACTTTCTCTTGTGCAATCCATTACAAAATAAAAATTAATTTGATTTGGCATGTGAAAGACTTGGATTCTTAGAGAAATTTTAGGTTTATTGATAATCAAAATGCATAAATAATGTCAAAACAAAGTTTTTGCATCCAATTTTTTTTTCATAATTAAAAAAGTAAAAATGAAGTAGATTAGAGTTGAGACTAATCTTATCTATTATGCCTGAAAATGTTTTGCTGGGCACTTTATACATCATATTGGTTTTAAGAAAGAGACAAGTCTCATTGAATACAAATATATGGACTTTCTAAAATAAATTTATGTTCAAGTATAAATCATTAACACCTATTTGTGGCATTTAAGAGTATATGGTGGGGATTAAACTCATCCGTGTGCCAGAAAAAATCTAGGAAACTGTGGTGGAGACTACAAGTATGCATTACTATCTTAACTATTAGAACAATGGTGTTTTCCACGAAGTAATGGAGGTTTTCTTGAAGATAATTTCTAATAAAAAATTGTAAGAGTTAGAGCTTAGCAACATAATCACGCCACTTCAAATCTTCTAAGGGTAGCTAGATCCAATCTTTGGACTATGAAGGGATTCCCTTCAGGTGTAGAAGATGTTTTAAAACTGGTCATGTGGCGGTTCAATGTGGACTAGAGAAAATGAAAAAGTTTGCTTCATGGTGGAAAGGTGCTTTAGTTCAACATTACACGGTCGAGAAGAAATCTAATTCCCAAAGGAGTTTCTCTCAGGTGGTTACGCAGGATTCTCAGTGCCCTGCGTCTTCTTCTCAGTCTGTTCCAGTGTTTGATGGTGAGCGTGCTAAGGCTAGTGCGCCTCAGGATGTTAATACGGTTCCTTCTCAAGTTGATATGGTTTCTTATGGAGTGGCTATGGAGGTTGGGCTGCAGTCTCACGTCCCTCCTATTGATTCTCTGGATGTTTGTGGGAATAGATTCACGGTGACTATGCCCGTTGAGAGTGCTATGGCTATCATTTCTGGTTGCATCCTTAGTGATGTTGCGCCTGTAAGGAAAATCAGTGTCGATGCTATTGACTTTCTCTCTCAGGATAGTGGGGTTCCAGTGTTGGGTGCATTGGATTGGTAGGATTCTGCTGCTAGGGTGGACGAGGGCTAGATTACTATGAAAGGAAAGAAATCTAAGACATTTATGTCCTCTTTTGACATGAATCTTCGCTCCCACAAGGGCGACGCTAAAGAAAAATTTTGATGGCTCCTAATTGTGGGTGTCCGGGTTGGAGTTTTCTTTGGTCCTTGCTTTGATTTTAGGTTGCTTGTTGGCTTTTTGAGAAGCTTTTGTTTTAGGTTGTGGGAGTCTTCTGGTAAAACCCATTTTGGTCTTGTTCTGTTCTTTTTTTTGTTGGGATTCATGACATATCTTGTGTATTTGTTTTGTAAAGGGTTTCGGGTCCCTTCAAAACCTATTTTTACTTTAATAAAAAACATAATCATGCCACTTAATCTACGTTGTCATTTTTATATCGTCCAATTTGATGTTAAAAATATGACACCAATGGTCATTTGAACAAAATCCAAACTAAACATTATAATATACATTCAAAATATGAAAAAGTGGAACTCTAGCTTATTGCAAGACAACAAATTAACATATTCATAGGTATAACAAAAATGTATTATTTTGCAATCATTGACTAAATTATTGTCTTGTTAAAGAAGTTGTCTTGTGGAATGGCCCCAAAATAAGTAAGCCATTGACTTTGGTCTCAATAGGTTAAGGGTTGAGGAATGAGGAGGAACTCAACGTATTATGTTTATAGAGCCCTAGTATCCAATGAATAATAGAAGCTTGATTGATGATGAAATGATAAATGTTGAAAGAAAATGGTACAATTTTTACCTCTTCCTTGTAAGACTTAAGATTATCATGAATGCTAATACTACACGTGAAATTTTAAAAAAATGTTTTTTAATACGAGTGAATTCTTGAAAATGCATAACACACATAGTACCACAAAAAATTTCAAGTTTCGATGTGAAAGGCTAAAGAGTTTTTTTTGGCTTCCTTGAGTAAGTAAGATACATATTGAAAAATGCTTTCTAACTTAAACCAAGAAACATAATTAAATAATCACCCTTTCTTTGATATAATATTTTTTGTGAAGCCTTGCAAGATCTACTTGAAAAATTGGAAACAAGAAAAATATTATACTTTGGTATTTAGACATATCATATTATTACTTGTGAAAATTAAAATTCTTAAATAAATAGTCACCTAATAATGGTCATGTAAACTAGAAATGACATTTGTTAAAATTCTTGATTCTCCCACTGAAAATAATTTTCTCTAATATGCACAATAATAGATTCCAAAATTGATTTTATCACTTGGGAAACAAATTCTAAGAATTGATTCAGACAATCATATATATATA
>MU223836.1:479176-489224 GCA_018584345.1 Thuja plicata | reverse complement strand
TATATATATATATATATATATATATATATATATCAAGAAATCAACTAAAAAAAATTTAATTACGAAGAGAAAAACACACTAGCACCTTGTTTGAGATTTGAAATCTTGTATCTCTTTAGGTTTCTATATGTTGCTCGGACCAAATAAAGAAAATTACAAAACCTAATCCTTTCAAGTCAATAACTTTAGGACAAGTGTCATTACTAAAAAATGACCCAAGAGTTAGATTTGTGATACTTCTACAACAAATTCATGTTGATGTTTTTCAAGTAATGCAATCTAAAATGTTACTTAACAAATGATTTTTTTTTTTGTAAGTTTTAAAAAAATATTATTCACTTGCACATGCTTAAAAAATTCTAAGAGAACTTATTCTATCACATAAGATCATGATTTTTTTTGATATTGGGTTGGATTGATCATTAGATGTACAAATTCTATATAATATGTAAGGTAAATGATGAGAAATCCCTTTGGACAACCTCAAAAGGAGGTTTCACAAGATAAATTTTGGGCAACAAAGGCGTAGGGTTGGAAATTGATAAATATCTATTGTTAGGGAAAATTTTGTTAGACTCTTGGAAATATTATACTTTTTTTGCTTCTTTTTCTTGTGCGACGCATGAAAGTAAGAGTAATTAAATATATAGGAGCAAGATCCACCAGATCACCATTTCTCTTATGGTTTCTTCTCTTGTATTGCTAACTACAAAATCGCCAAGTGAACTTGAAGTAAAAGCAACACTACATTTTACTTGCATATTCATGAGATAAATATTAGGCGTCTATCATGAGCATTTTATAGGCATACAAATAATTTTTGCTTTGATAAGCAGCAAAATTGAAATTGCATAGAAACTACACTATATTTGAACAACAAAATGATAATATAAAAATGTAACTATATTATTTTAAAATATATTTAATCTATTCATGTTTACATCATTTTAATATGTTTCTTTAAAGCTTTTATTCTCATACTACCTATGCAAATTTATTTAGAGAAAAAAAACTACTTAATACAAATTATTTTGAATATTATCTTATTTAATAGTTAACATTTATTTATTTTTACATCATGTATGTATGGGAAGAACATACATGTAAGAAAGAATGCCTCTTGCTCCTGCTCTCCTTTCGCCGGCTCGTGCTCCCTCTCCCGCTGTGTGTATTCCCTCACAGTGTGGAGCGTCTGATCTATATGCTCTTGCTCCGTGCGACTCCATCCCGACTACTGACAGTGGTGGCGTGTGTCCTGGCGGTGGGGAGAATCTTTCAGTGGCTAGGGTTTTTGTCATGGACGGGTCTCAACCCTCCCTTTCTTCAATGGCAGTTGGTCTTGCTTCTAGGGTTTCTGAGGGGCCTCCCAAGTCTTCATGGGTACCTTTGAAGCCTATGGATGGGGCTGCACTGAAGTCTTCCATGGTGGCTACTCATGTCCCAGTGACTTCTCCCATTACTCTTTCTTTGGTTGTGGATACTATGGAAGAAATTGAGCATTCTTTGTCTATACTTTCCAACCAGGTGGCTATCTGCAGATTTAGGGTTTTTGGGCCAAGCCTCCTTGAGCTTCATGCTTGGATTTCCAATTTATGGGAACCCATCATTTCCAGTGAGGTTCATATCTTCCCTTTGGAAAAAGGTTTTTTCATTGCCGAATTTGACTTTATGAAGGATAGAAAACATATCCCTTGTGGCCATTTTTTAAGCTAGGAAGATCGCTTCGTGTTGATGATTAAACCATGGCATGAGTATTTCAATCACTCATATGATAATTTTAATAAGATGCCTATTTGGGTTAGGCTTCCAAACCTCCCTCTTCATCTTTGGGTGGATCCTCTTTTGGAGGAGGTGGGTGAGGCTTTGGGAGACTTTCTGATGGTGGATGCAGAATCTAAAAATATTCTCCACACAACTTATGCCCGTATTTTGGTGGATATTGATGCTTCCAAGGTTTTTCCTATGGAGATCAAGCCGGTTTGTCCTAAGGGAAGCTGATCCAGTCTTTGGAATACCAAGGAATCCCTTTCAGGTGGAAAAGATGCTTTCAAACAGGTCATGTTGCACTCAAATGTGGTATGGGAAAAACTAGGCATTCTGTATCGTGGCGGAAAGGTACCTCTTCTCAACATTACACAGTTGTGAAGAGTTCTTCCCAGCGGAGATTTTCCGAGGTTGTAGCTTCAGATTCTCCTGTTCCTTCCCCTCTGCCGGATGTGGGAAATGATTTAACCATGAGGAAGCTATTGGTGTTAGTCACGGGTTTGACTCTGTGGATGCTCCCCTTGCTGATTCTGTCGTTGTGCGGGTTTCTAATTCTGCAGGTTCTGTTGGAACTGTCTCTTCTTTGTTGGATGGTTCCAGTTTTCCTGGTGGTATGCTAGCTGTTGTTGACTCTGCATGTCATCTTGCTTCTCCCTCTTCTTCTAGGAGGGTTCCAGGATCTGGATCTCTGTAGGTCAAGCCTATGTTGGGTGATGGAAACTCAATGGATGCTGGGAATTCGGTTCTGGATTCCCTATGCTGGTAGGACGAGGCTGCTAAAGTGAAAGAAGGATGGATTATGGTTCAAGGTAAATATTTCAAGATGTCCTCGCCTTCTTTTTATATGACACTCCAATCCCATAAGAAGGGGTCTAAGGGATAATCTTGTTGTTGGTTTTAATCCTAAGCTATCATTATTTATAGTTTCATCTTTGGCAGTGTTTTCTTGGGTGTTTCTTGGGGGGTCTGGCCTTTTGGTCTAGCTGGTTTTTTGTGTGTTGGGACTTATCTTAAGTTTATTCTTTGTACAGGGTTTTGGCCCCCCTTCAAAGCTTGTTTTTACCTAATTCAAAAGCATTTATTTATTTTTACTAACTATTATGTAATCTAATTGTGATGTAATACTAATTCCAACAAGGGTTTGCAAAAAGCATAACAAGGAAATAATTGTGTCATGTTTTATTTTAGAATGCAATAAGCTCAACATATGTTGACGGGTGAATAATTAACATGACTTTGTAATGAATACAAACACTCATCAAGACGAAGAGTGCTTATGCATTGGCCATAAAACCTAAACTAGGAATTGTTGTTGCTATTTTTCACAGTGAATTTGTAATGAAATTGGAGCTTTGGAACATAATAGGGAAATTTATCAAAGGATAAAGGAATGAGGATTTTTCCAAATGATTTTATTGCAACTATTCTTGTAGGCATGTATGTAAAATGTAGAATGATAGAATTATATGTGCACTTTCCTTGCAACATACAACATGTATTATAAGGCTAGGTAAGTATTTATCTCCTCATCTTTCCCATTGGCTAACATTTTCTCAATATTTTTTCCAAATGAAGAATTACCTTCTTAAATAGGAAATAAAATCACCCCATCCAATTAGGAATAGAATCTTTACCTTTTTTTCCATAAAAAATACAAATGGAAACAAAACCTTATATTTGATTTTTCCCCTCCCACTTTTCTTTCGCATTATCCTTGAACTATCATAATTTCTTGATATAAGTTGCCATGAATATTAAGGTGATATGAACTTGAGGTGGTGTGAATAATAAGGTGATATAAATCGAATTAAAAAAATATTATTAAATGAAATAATAGAATCATAAATTGATGAAAGTTAGAATTTATAATTTTTATTTGAAATTGATTTGTAGATTTAACTAGAATGTGAAATGAGTCTACTTTATAAATAATGTAGGTTAATTAAAACATTTACACAAACAATCAATTTAGATGAAAGAGTTGGGATTGAAATAATATAGTGGAATTTTGATGTTATAGTTATATTTGAAAGAGGAAAATAATGTTAAGCATATTAGAAATTGATTCATTATTATGCTAAAGAACTTAAGACATGACCATACAAGTGTCTTACAATTTCCAAATTGATTGTGCCATACTCTAGTTTAGATTTATGTCTGTGTGCTTGCTCTCCATGCATGTGAAAATGAATCTAAATCTATATTTAAGTCTACACCCACAAGAACGAGTTGGTAGCAATTTGATTATTAAAATTTATTCATCTTGGCCATTTGATGTTTGAATCTCATGGAATAGAGGTGTTTAGAAACAACTATGGAGAATCCACTAAAATATTAGGGTTGTGTTCTCCTTCGTAAACCTCTTGGGATGATTGATTCTTGATGACTATATAACAATGATCAAGGATAAATTGTAGGCATGCAATGAGCCTAAGATGACACATATTGATGTAATGATATGATAATGTTGCTATTGTTCTTTGAGTGTTTTTGATATTAAACAACAAAAAAACAAGGGTGTCGACCCTTACAAAGATAGACCAAAAAGGCCATTTACAACAAGGACAAAACATACAATTAATAACACACTGGTAGAACAACTAATCACCCACATCAAGAGTGGATAGACAACTCATCCACAACGTGGGGAGGAGAATGATAAACTAAAGAACATTTTTTCCTACATCCGTGGACAATTAGCCAGGTAATACTATTACTAGGATTCCCACCACCAGGGAGAGAAAGTGGTGGAATCCTCATCATGGGAATGTTAGCATACAAGATTGAGTGCTTTGAACACTATTTTCATATTTATTCACCGCTAGATATATTTATCTCCTCATCTTTCCCATTGGCTAACATTTTCTCAAAAAATTTCACAAATAGAGAATAGACTTCTTAACTAGGAAAGAAAATCACCATCCAATTAGGAATTGAATCTTTACCTTTTTTCCATACATGAAAAATACAAATGGAAATAAAACCTTAGATTTGATTTTTTTCTCTTCCACTTATCTTTCACATTATCCTTGAACTATCACAAGTTCTTGATATAAGTTTCCATGAATAATGAGGTTATATGATCATGAGGAGTTGTGAATAATAAGGTGATAATAAATCAAAGTGTAAAATATTATTCAGTAAAATAATGAAATCATAAATTGATGAAAATTAGAATTTAGTGTTTTTATTTGAGATTAAATTTAGTTTGTAGATTTAATTGGAAGGCGAAATAGGCCAATTTTACAAATAATATAGGTTAATTAAAATAATTACACAACCTCCAAGGAACCCTTGGACTAAAATAAAATATATACTAACAAGTAGGCAATTAAAAAAATAAAAAATAAATACATTAAACATACATCATGTAACTTTAATATAACACAACCAATAGTAAGGTTAACAAATCACACACACACACACAAAAGAGAAGAAAAATAAAATCAGAATATCCAAGGGTCCAATGGAAACTTATATATAGAATCCAAGAGAATATCATGTCACAAGGTTATACAAAAATTGGCCATACATAAAACATTGTTCCGAGTAAGATTAAACTAGGAAAAATACAATGGAGAGGAGAGGAGGAGAGCGAGTGGCTGGAGGGAATTCGAATTCCCCTTTGGGCGGGAAACCTACTGGAGGAGGATCGCAGACGATTCTAGGGGAAGGCAACAAGATCTCCAAGGGAGGTGAGAAGGATGCAGAAGGGGACAAAGACCCAGATCGGAATCGACCCCGAGAAGGTGGCAAAAGGGACTTTTTGAATCATGACATGAGCGGGAAAGAGGTCTTTGTCAACGAACAAAGATATTCCGTGCCAGTGATTCAGAAAAAGGTAAAAGATGTAACAGTGGAGGGCTCCACAAAAGAGAAAAGGGAGGACAATCCTCTATCGAGTCTCCAAAACTGAGAAGATACTCCAAAGGCAACGAAAGGTGACGGTAAGCTTCCTGAAGTTGCAAATGACGGTCAACCTTTATTTAAAAATACTTTAAATGGAAGTTGGACCTCTCTTTTTGGTGTGAAACCTACTGGGAAATCTTCTTTTCTCCTTGTTGACAACACGTCTGATCCTGTGAAGGGAATATTTAGTATTTCCCTTCCTGATTCACTGGTTGATCACACAGTAGCTTCAATGAAAAATACGCTAATAGGAAAGTTCATGGGCCCAAGACCTAATATTGATACAATTAGGGTTTATGCTGCAAGGAAATGGAGGCTAAAAGGTCAAGTTGACATAGCTGCCTTACCAAAAGGTTTTTTTACTTTTGAGTTTTCCAGCTCTGAAGACCTTTCTGTTGTTCTGTGTGGGGGTCCTTGGATGTTTGGTATATCATCCTTGGCTCTTCAGAAATGGGGGGAAAATCTTGACCTTAATATGGATATGTTCGAATAAGCCCCAGTGTGGGTTCAATTCCAGGGTCTTCCTCTGGAATATTGGCATGAAGATGTTTTTTCGGGATCGGCAAGTTCGTTTGGGGAGCTCTTATCAATTGACCCAATGACAACTGCAAAGACTAGATTAGTATATGCGAGAATCCGTGTCAACATTAATCAAAAGACTGACCTCCCAGAAGTTATTTCAATTAACTCAAAGCTGGGCACTCATAACCAAGTGGTGGAGTTTGAATCTATCCCCTTTGCCTGCTTCACCTGCAAAAAATCTGGGCATTGGGCAAAACAATGCACTATCAAACCTTCTGTTAAGCCTAAAAAGAAAGAATCAAGAGTAGTATGGAGAGAGAAAAATGGATCTTCTTCCTCTCTTCCAATCCCCCCAAAATTCTCAGAAGAGGAAAAATCAAAAGAAGACCAAACTATTGATCTAATTAACCAGCCAGAGGAAGATAATTTTCAGGCATCAGTCAATAAGGATTTATCCCAGATCCTGGAGCAGGAGAACTCAAATACAACCGAAGAAGAGATAAGAGAGGATAATGACCCCATTCCTGCTTATCAAAGTCCTTCGGTCAGGAATAGGGAGAACGAATCCCAGCCCCAAAATGTTCCTCAGGAAGTTTGTATTGAAAAGGAGCCACAAGGCCCAATAAAAGATTAGCAAAATGAGAATGGTTGCCTCTTTGATACAACTGGACAGGAGTCATAGTTTTGGATAAATCGGAACTTTCTCCTCTTGTGAGTGAGCAGGTGATATCTATTAATAATGGAAATAGCAGCAAGTGCTGGTTTGAAGTCAGTGAGGAGGACACCCAAAAGGAAAGTTTTGATGATTCATCTCCTACCTCGAAAAAACAGGAATCCCTATGGTCTGAGGTGAAAAATAATAAGAAAGTCAAAAAACCCTCTAAGAAAGGAGGACTGAATCTAAAAGCTCATGAATCAGGGAAAAAGGCAGATATAAATCCTTCAGGGGGAGTCCAGACTAGAAGGAAGAAAGTAGATGTAGGATCACCCCAGGGAGGAAGAGGTAGACCTTCTCATAAAGCTATGAGAGAGCTAGAAGCAAAACAGAGTATTGCAGATGGTAAACAATCTACTATCCCTGAGATTTTCTCCCCAACCCATCAAATGAAGATTATATCATGGAATATAAGAGGTCTAAATAGTCCTCATAAACAAGATGTTCTTAGAAATATTGTAAGAGATACAAAACCTGATATTATTCTTATCCAAGAAACAAAAATGTCTAGAGAGAAAGTTGAGAAAATTAACCCTTTTAAGAATGGCAGTAGTATTGGCAGTGACTCTGATGGTGCCTCTGGAGGTGTTGTGATTTTCTAGAACAATTCTATTGTAAATTGTAAGAAGCTCCATGTTGAGAAGAACATAATCCTTATTTATGTTAAATACCTTAAAGTGGATTGTTCTTGGAACCTGATGAATATCTATGCCCCTAATACAAAATGTGGAAGGCTTAGATTCTGGAAAAGACTTAAAGAAATTAGAAATAATTTCCAGACCATCAGATGGATGGTTATGGGTGATTTTAATACTCCCCTGTTGGCTGACGATAAAATGGGTGGTTCCCTATCTCAAGTTGATAGCAGAATGGATCTCATGGAGTATATTAATGATCAATATTTCTTTGATATGGAGCTGGAAGGTATTTCTTATACTTGGTCGAATAGAAGAACTAGTGATGATCTCATCCCGGTGAAACTTGACAGAGCTCTCCTTTCTCTTGATTGGCTCTCTAAGTTTTCCTTCTCTTTATCTTCTTCTATTAGGATTGGTTCTGACCATTTCCATATTATCTTCAATGCTAATATTCAGAATGGAAAAAAGAATATCCCGTTTCGCTTTGAGAAGATGTGGCTAGCCCACCCTAATCTAAAGGACTGTATTTCTAAATGGTGGAATTATAACCAGGAAGGTACTGCCATGTATAGAATAGCTAAAAAGTTGGGTAATGTAAAGAAAAATGTTAAAACTTGGAACAAGGAAGTCTTCGGGGACATATTCAAGGCTAAAAGCATCAAATAGGAAGAGATCAAGGCTATTCAAGAGACTATTCAAAAATAGGGTCTCTCAGAGGAGCATAGATGTACTGAGAATGTGCTGGTGGCCGAATATCATAATATCATCTCTAAAGAAAATTCCTTCTGGAGGCAAAGATCAAGAGCCCTTTGGCTTAAAGATGGTGATAAAAATACAAGATTCTTTCATATGATAGCAATGAAACACAAAGCTATCAATAGAATCTCTTCCTTAATAGTTAACAATAAATCTCTGGTTAAGGAAGAAGAGATAAGAAAGGAAATGCTTTAATCTTTCTCACTCCTTTTATCTAAAGATGGTAACCTTGATTCCCAAAACCAAAATGAAATTCTCTCTGCTATTCCTTCACTGATAGATAGTAATACCAACTCCAGACTCAAAGCTATCCTGAATGATAAGGAAATCAGATATGCTATCTTTTCCTTTGAAGGCGACAAATATCCAGGTCCTGATGGATTTCCCCTCTTCTTCTTATGGCAGTTTTGGGAGATTACTGGTCAGGATGTTCTCCATGCTGTCAAAGAATTTTTTGGTACTAAATCTCTTCTTAGAGAACTTAATGCCACCTTCTTAGTTCTTGTTCCTTAATTCTATGGTGCTAATACGGTGGAATCCTTCAAACCAATTAGTCTTTGTAATGGGATTTACAAGATCATAGATAAAGTTATGACATCCAGACTGCTTTCTTTATTGCCTTCAATTATCTCTCCTCAGCAGAGTGGTTTTGTCCCAGGGAGACAAATGCTGGACTCCATAGTGGTTTCTCATGAGAATATTCACTCCCTTGAAACTGCCAATAAACAAGGCTTTCTTATGAAATTGGACTTATCTAAAGCCTATGATAGGGTTGATTGGTAGTTTCTCCAAAAAGTCTTATGCAGCTTTGGTTTTGATGCAGGGGTTATTAAAATTGTTAATCAGCTGGTCTCTACTATGACTTCCTCTGTTATTGTGAATGGTGGTTCCTCCAATTTTTCCAAACCTTCTAGGGGTCTAAGGCAGGGGGACCCTATCTCTCCTATACTGTTTGCTATTTTGGTTGAAGGGCTGGGAAGATACATATCTAAACTTGGTAATGTTGGTCTAATCTCTGATCTCCAACCTTCCTTAGCCAGATCCTCCTGTTCCCATGAAAAGTTTGTTGAGGATACTCTTATTATGGGTGAAGCTACTGTTAAAGAAGCTAGGAATCTTAAAAAGGCTTTATCTATCTATACTTCGGCAACGGGTCAACTCATCAATTGGAACAAGAGCTCCATCTTTTTTATCAATACCCCCCTTGAGAGACAATATAAGATGTCTAAAATTCTTGGTTGCAGTATTGGTGTTCTTCCCTCTTCCTATTTGGGGCTCCCACTCTGCTCTAAACCTCTTGATAGTTTCTGGAATCAAATTGTTGATAGATTCAACAGGAAGTTGGCAGGCTGGAAAGGTGCTCTCCTAAGAAGCTCTGGTAAACTTCAGCTTCTGAAGTCGACCCTGCAAAATTTTCCTATGTATGCTTTAAGCCTCTTCAAGATTCCCCATAAGTTTGTGGTGGTGCTTGAAACTATCCAAAAATGCTTTTTATGGACTGGTGTTGAAGATAAAAAAAGGCTTAGTCTGATTGCCTGGGAAAAAGTTTGTAAGCCTAAAAGTAAAGGGGGGTTAGGGATAAGACCTATTAAGCTTATCAACAAGGCTCTTTTGGCGAAGCAGGTGTGGAGAATCTTTGGTGATACTAAACAATGGAATAGTATAATTAAAAACAAATACCTCCTTAACTCCAACAGCTTGAAGGATCTCCTAAACAATGAAGCAAGGGTAAATGGTTCTTACA
>MU223836.1:444142-479126 GCA_018584345.1 Thuja plicata | reverse complement strand
ATACTAAACAATGGAATAGTATAATTAAAAACAAATACCTCCTTAACTCCAACAGCTTGAAGGATCTCCTAAACAATGAAGCAAGGGTAAATGGTTCTTACATCTGGAATAGTCTTTGCTCCTCCATAGATCTTTTGAGAAAAGGAATAAGATGGTAATTAGGTGATGAGACCAATATTGATTTCTGGGATGATCCTTGGATCCATGACTACCCCCTTTCAGAAAGACAAGACTAGAAGGATATTATCATCCAAGCTAATAATACTATTGGTTGTAAAGTCTCTGACTACAGGAATAACAATACTTGGAAGGATCTCTCTAGCCTTGATAGAAGATTGTCCCCTCTAATGTTAGAGTTGCAGTCCTGGTTCAGTGAAGATAATCATCCTGATAAGATTGTGTGGAACCTCTCCTCTAATGGTGAATTCACGGTGGCCTTTGCCTGCTCCTTCTTCTTCTCCAAGGAAGATAAGCCTCAGTGTGCAACTATCTGGTATAAACTCCTTACTCCAAAGATTAACTTTTTCTTTTGGATTCTTATCCAGAACAAGCCCCTTACCATTGATAATTTAGTTAAATGAGGCTTCTTTCATGTAAATAGATGCTATCTTTTCTATGAACAAACTGAATCCTGTGATCACCTTATGATCCATTGTAGTTTTACTCGAAGAGTTTGATCTTTGGTTTTTCAAAATTGGAATTTGGTTTGGTTCTTTCCTAACTCTTGGTAGGACTTTGTAACTCAATGGAGATGTCCTTTTGATAATGACCTGGTTAGAAATTTTTGGAATCTTATTCCGCCTCATCTTTTCTGGAGTATCTGGAAGGAAAGAAATAACAGAATCTTCAGAGAGAAATGTGCTAAACCTAAAATCATCTTCAACATAATGTCTAGATCTATAAGGGAAAAATTTAGTTCTGCTATAACTAATAGCAATAGCAAGTACCGATCTCTCATCCCTGATGTGGATTGGTCTACTTGAAATTTTCCTCTTCACAAGTCTCAAGATTGCTCCCAAAGAGATTCATCTGTCTGGATTGCTCCTCCTAATGGCTGGGTTAAAGCTAATTTTTATGGGGCCTCCAAAGGAAACCCGAGTGTCTCTGGGGGTGGGGGTATCATCAGAGATAGCTTTGGTAACTTTTTAGGTGCCATATCAATCCCCTTGGGAATTCAGTCTAATCATAGAGCACAGGCCTTGGCTGCCCTCAACACTATCCTGCTGGTGGAAGAATTGGGATTCAAAAGAGTCTGACTCGAAGGTGACTCTTTAAATATTATTAATAACATTAAAGATATCAACCCCCCTTCCTGGACTATAGAGCATATCATTCTCAAAATTAAATCTATAATCCAATCCTTTGAGGTGTTCCACATATCTCATAATTATCGGGAGACCAATCAGGTTGCTGATTGTCTTGCCAATATTGGAGCCAAAAGTGAGGGGATTCAAAAATGGAAAGGCAACACTATGAGTAATGATGTGGTCATATCAATTATCAATTATGATAAAATCAGGCAAAAAGAAGGAGTCATTAAAAGGGTTTTTAATGATATGAATTAATTCATCTCAGATTGGGGGGAGTTGGAATGACGTCCAAAATAATGCGAAGTACATATCCAAGATGTGGATTTTCACTCTAATTATGAAAGCTCAAACTTTAATGTGTGCTGCTATCATCATTATTATCTCTGGCCAGTTCGTGCATGTGAAGAGGATTGCAAATCAGTTTAATAGCTTTAATCTGCCAAAGAAAACCAAAATCATAACATTCCCAGTCTGTGAAAAAAGAGCAGGTGAAGAATTTGGCCATGGGTGGTGATCTTAGAAGGGAAGAGCCTGCGGAATGCAAGTGGAAGTAGGATAAGGAAGTGTGGAGAATATTGAAGAAAGGTCATGTTCATCGATATCTTCAGAGACTCCATGGTTTTGACACAGATGTGTCCAAAGCCTTTGCTGATGGTTGGGATAAGGGCACGGTAAATATTGCGGGCAAATATTTTAGCCTTAGCCTTGAGGTCCTTTATGATATTACTGGTCTCCTACTGGATGGTCTAAAGTACTCTAAAGAGGTGAAGGTTGGTACCAGAGCTTATAAGAAATTCCCTGTTACCGATGAGGAGAGGGCTCTTCTGGTGAAAGGTAAGAAAGACTATGTTGATATGGAAAATATTGATAAAATTTGGGGTTCTGTTATCAAAGTTATAATGGAATACTTCACTCTTGAGGGAAGATTCTCTAGGGTCTACAATTATCATTTTGCCCTAGTTAATCACTTCAGACATGATATTCGCATTTCTTTTCCCTATTTTCTCCTCTGTTTTCTTAACCAGAGCATTAGTGACTACAGAGAATTTCCCTATCCTCCATGTTGGGCTTATCCGCCTTATAGCTGATTATGTTAGAGACCACATTTTCGACCCTATCCCTCACCAGATTAAGAAAAGGAAGAATGTCAGATCTCTGTCAAAGAATCCTAAATCTAAGAAATCTTTTTTTCCCTCTGAGCTGTCTTCCTCTAAGCCTATGGAAGGGCCGAAGAATGATGAGAACCCTAGTGAAGCCTCTGTTCCTGATAAGAATGTCCTGGAACTCTCAGCTAGTCCTATCCTCCAGGATCCCAACGGTGTGAAGATTATCCCCCAGGATACTGAGACTGAGGTTGACAAGAATATTCAGATGGATTCTAATGTTGATCCTAACCCCACTACCCAGACCCCTGTGGTGAAAGATTCAGAGGATCCTGTAACCAATAATGCCAAAGACAGCCCTGAGGAAAGTCAAGATAATCTGAAAATTGGGGAAAAGCTTAACCCTTCTCTGGAGATTATTAATATAGAAGGATATGAGAATACTAAGATTGAGGTTGAGAATGTTGTCAATAAAGACAAAGAGACTGATACAAATCCTATTGATAGTAATGTAAACAACTCGGGGGACAACAGTTTTAGGGTTCTGGGAGAGGAAAATTTGGATTCTCACGATTCTCCCAGCTCTGAGAAGGAGAAAAAGGAAGAATATAGTGTGAGAACCCTTCATGGTAGAAATCCCCAGTCTCTTCAAAGAGAAATCAAAAGGATGGACTCACAAGTTAGAAGAACTATCATCATAACCCCCCTTGAGATTGCTAAAAATAAATCCATCTACAGTTAGAATCTGGACAAATGGGTGCAGAGTGATTGGGTTGAGCTTAAGAGCAGATGTATCAAATTGGAAAATAAGAGCTCTATTATTGAGGATACTATGTCTATTTTCAGAAAGGAGCTTCCTCATAATGCCAATTCACGTGTGTTTGATTACAGTTATGATATTGATGAAAAAATTAAAAAAGCTGTTGAGATAGCTATGATACCTATCCAGAAGAAAATAACCGGCAATGAGGAAATGTTAAAACATCTTCTTAGTCTGGTGAACACATGTATGAGGTATACTCTGGAGAACTTGATTTCTCTGAGTAAATTGCTGGAAGGAAACAAAGATACCATTGACATTACTGATCCTACCCAGCAGATGGGACCTGGCACTCGAACTAGGTCAAAGAAGTAGAAGGTTGATGATCAGGATATTCAGAAGCTGAAAGACAATGTGAAGACTATGCAGACTCAACTGGAGGAATCTGAGAGCTTCTTGAAGACTTTGTCTTGATCTCGGTGTTGGTGGCTTTTTTTCTCTGTTTCTCTTCCAACATCTTTTTTGTTTTTTGTTTAGTAGATGCTTTTTGCTGTATCTGGGAGTTGTCCCTTTGTAGCCTGCTTCTTTCCTTGGGGCAGCTTTTTGTTCATTGGGTTTTCATGCCTATCTCTCTTCTCTTTTTTTAAAGGGTTTCGGGGTCCCTTCAAAACCTGTTTTTACCGTAATAAAAAACTAGGAAAAATACAAGAGATATAAGCTCAAACATTATGAAATCTACAAACAAGCTCACAAAACTAATTTAGAAAAAGCACTGAAGTAGGAAGAGACACTGATTAACTTAAACACAAATGCAGAGGCACCAATTAGCTTAAATGGTGATTGACAAGCATAGGTTTCAATCTAGAGTTATAGAATTTTAGGGTTTGGACAACCTTAGTTTAGTGAGGTGGTAGCGTTAGGGGACATGCAAAGATGCCGATTGAGCTTCCTAGCCCCCAAATCAAGGTTTATAATCATGATTAAAGGCCAATAACATAACCACAACTGTAGTTTAATTGATTTTATCATAAATGCAATAATTACTGCTATTATGAGCCAAGAGACCTACTATAAGATGAGATTCCTACTAAGGCTAACTCAAGATTATATCATTCATCCTTACAAGGAAATGTATGAACCATATGAAAGATATAAAAGAACATCTTTAGTCAACCATAAGAGTACAAACACATCAACATTAAAGCATAAAATTACACTATCCATATCAAGAGACAAACACAATATATAAAAGGTGCAAGGATAAAAATGTCTGGCTACAACATAATGATACAATGTATGGATAAAATGTAAGGCTACAACACCATGGTGTCACAAGTATAGGAGGTGTGAAAATACTAACTAAGACCACTCGATACCTGGACACCAACCCCTAATGGTGTTTGGTCATGCCACCTGACCACAAGGAACCCTTAGGCCCTCTCCCACGATTCTCATGAAGATAACCATGTGGCCCATACACAGAAGAAAGGTACACATACATGATATATACACATGTGGAAACACAACACCATGCAATCCAAAAGAGGCATGATCACATTGCATACAAGATACCACACTCACAAGACCAAGTGAGCCACTGGAAAGTACAAGAACTAACACCTAATATCCATTGGCTCACTTAACAATCATAATGGTGCGCAGTCCAAGAATGGGAGTGTCATCGTATGTCTATCAGTCCCATGAAACACCAAGAAATCCTCTTGTGGGGAAAAGGATCACAATGTACCAGTGAATCCTGACCTTCTCTATTACATCCATGGTTAATGAGAGCCCACAAGACATGCAATAGGTATCTATGGTCGGTCACTCTCCAGGCCTACTCAATTATGGCCAGTCACTCTCTGGGCCTACACAACTATGGACTGTCACTCTTCATGCCTAATCAACTTTACTTATCTTGATTAAGTATTTTATCCCATTAATTTAATTATTTTATCACTTGATTAAGTAATCTACAATGAGTTACTGTGGTTGCACCTTTGTGCCCCGGTCCCTGCATTGAGAGCCACTCCTACAATTAACTTCACATCGACTCAAGCACACATACACACACATATGGAAAATAGATGAGGTCACTCACATTCACACAAGCATGGAAGATCATAGGTATACCATCCTAAAAATTTATCACTCATAATTTGATGCTTAGTTGCCCCATTTTGGTGATTTTTAGATTCATGTATGTTATGCTTGATTTGGCTACCTATCTCCCCCTAATCGGACATCTATCCTATCTTCCTGTCTCCCCACTTAAATTTTGGTGTTTTTTCCTATGTACATAATTCCTTGGGCATAATGTTCCTAGGAACAAAATTTTAATAAAGGTCACATTACCGAGAGGGGAGGAGTGAATCAGTAATCAACAAATTCACTGATTTCAACTTCTTTAAACTTTATGCACCTAAACATTCAATCAAAACTAACATAAATAAAAATTTCAAACCTTGCACCCACAAGTAATCAATTGCACAATGAAAATACCATATTTTCCTCATGGAAACCCAAACGGGAAAAAACCACAGTGTGAGTTGGTACCCACAAAATCTGTACTCTTCTAGAATACGTCCTGTTAGGAGCTTACCCTGTTAAAGGTTACAAAAGCAATGTTAGGTGCTACTCGATTAAGGGGTTTGCCTATAATTTTATTAGGATATTTTCCCTATTAGGAGAAGCCTTGTTATAATACTTTAGAACATCCAATTAGAGTGCCACCTTGTTAGAGAATTTACAACAAATATCTGTTAGGATCCACCCTGTTAAGGGATTTCACTGTTACAATTGTTAGAAAGCAACAAATAAAGTGATCTGTGAAATTGCACTACCTCTGCATGATCAGACCCAATTAATCTTTGAAATTCTTCTTCATACTTTATACTCTTTCACAACTTGATCGCACTTAATTCCTTCACTTTCTCTATCACTGAATCCTTCTACAGTTTTCAATAAACTCTTTTACTCCTTCAACTTTCCAATATATAGATTTACTTCCACCAACTTAGAATAAACCCTAGATATGAGATATGAATGATCCAGATGATCTTACGTAAGATACAATGTATCTAACAACTCATAAAACATCTTTCTCTGACTGTGTTGGCTTACATATGGATTTTACCTTGGTGGTTGAGCCATCTTCAAAAACTTGTTTAACCAAAAGAAACTTCTTGAAGAATCCACCTCAAACACATGCCTTGATCAATGTGATGTCAAATATGTTCCACAAATCATAGAAATACCTTACTACTTCACAGAAAATATCACCAATCCTATTGCCACTTCAAATTTCTTCACCGATTCACAAATCTTCATAACCTTTTCAAGAACTCTGTCTTGTTTTCCTGTTCATCCTATTAACACCGCTTCCAATCAAATAAACTAGTTCAACCTATCATCAATATGAGTCACGGTCGCAAACATAGTATTTGGTCATTGTTCTCAATCATATCCTATGACCTCTCCATCAAATAATTTACCAATTTTAGATAACATTCAAGTCAGTTACTATCTGCCACTGAATTTTTTTAGTAATTACCCAATTTGATTTCATTCAAACATAACCAACTCAATTATTCATATCAAAAGTCACGATGAAAAATTTAACATCACAACTCATGAAATATTCTTCCATTAGAATAGAAACTTTAGAAACATACTGAAACTCATAATTCACTTACACAATATCTCACCTCCATAGCAAAATCTCAATCAAGTACATAACAACATTGAAGATCTAGGAGTGGTACACATAGATCCATGCATTTGAATCTTTGATTCCTTTCTACATTCCAAGGTCAACAACTACAATTCAAGCAACATTCAAGCATCTTCATGGATATGTGCGATCTCAATATTTGTTCAGGAAGGTATTTAAAAGGCATATCTAATATTTACCTTCACATTTAACTTTCCTTTATGCATTCTCATTTTATTTCCAAGGTTGATTCCTAAACAAGGGGTTGACCAAGGCAAACCCCTTTCCACAAACATTTTCCCTATTTTTTTGTGTGCAGGTACAAGTAGTACAGTTGTTAAGACAAAATATGGATAGATCAAGATCTATGGGATTGGTTGTCAAAGTTTTAGGCAAAATCCCTAGGAATTGATGACAACACTCTTATCTTCTCATCTTCTCTTGAATTATGATTTCTTATTGATATCACCTTGTTGATTCTCTGATGGAAACACTCTGTCTCACTCTGTCTCTCTGATGGAAATCATCTTACTAGCTTCTACAAAATGTTTCCACTTCTGTCTGTATGTCTGATCATAGGTTTTCTCACTCTGTTATACTAATTCATCATCTTGATATACTCCCCCTTTCATTTCATCCTATATATTCTCTTAATTGCATGCATATTCTCCTTTTTTCAATTGCATATATTCCTTGTGTGAAATACATATTCTCCCCCTTTGACAACAATGCCAGAGATGTTTAATCATTCAGTCATCTCTATTTTATACTTGAATTATCCTTTCTTTCTCTTTCCTCATCACTCCATTACAACATCATACTAATACTTCTCCCCTATGGAGTAGGCCACCACTACATTAATTCATACATATGATTATCTGATAAACACATATGAACTGATGCAATAACATCATCCTCTAATTAACTTTAGATAAGGGAATAACCCCTAATCTACCTATAAGATACTCAAAGGTATCTTTTGGTAATGGCTTAGTGAATATATCAAAAACTTGTTCTTTAGTAGGCACATAGTCAAGCCTTACCTCCTCCTGGTACCTGTTCTCTTAGGAAATGATATTTTATTGCGATGTGCTTTGTCATTGAGTGCATCACTGGATTCTTGGAAATGTTCATTGCAGTAGTGTTGTCACAATAGATAACAATCGGTTCTATGAACTTCTCATGAATTCCTTCAAGAATCTATTTTATACATACCACTTGTTGATAGTTAAGAACAACAACAACATACTCTTCCTCTGCAGTAGATTGAGAAATACAATTAAGCTTTTTACTAGTCTAGGAGACTAATATTTCACCAAGAAAGATGATCCACCACTTGTGCTCTTCCTATCATCGACATTTGCTGCCCAATTTGCATCAGTAAACACATTCAAAGAAAAATTTCCATCCTTACCATACTATATTCCATAATCTTTAGTCCCCTTGAGATATTTGAATACCCTCTTTACATCAACCATATGCGAGTCCTTTGGGTTTAAGGAAAACCTTGCAACAATACCAAAAACATGTGCAATATCCAGTCTAGTGTGCACAACATACTGTAATTTACCGATCATGGATCTATATAGAGTTTCATTTACCTCTTTGGATTCATCCTCCTTAGATAATATTTAGTCTGTGAACATAGGTGTTCTCAATGGTTTTGAGTCTTTCATGCCAAAAGTTTTCACAATCTCCTTCACATACTTGGATTGACTGATGTACATCCTTTTCTTTATCTGTTGTACTTGAAGTCCAATAAAGAATTTGATTTCTCCTATCATGGAAATTTCAAATTCCTTCCTCATTTATTTTGCAAATGATCTTCTCAATGCTTCCTTTCCGTCAAATATTATGTCATCAACAAATTTTTTAGCAATCAATATCATGTCTTCACTTTCATATTTTAGATATAGATTTGTACTATCACTGGTTCTTGTGTAACCTATCTGATTAAGATAAGCATGCATCCTTTCATACCATGCTCTTGGAGCTTGCTTCATTCCATACAATTCTTTATGCAATTTATATACCATGTCTATACCTTTTTCATTAGCAAAAACTTCAGCCTGTTCAATGTATACTTCTTCTTCTAACACACCATTAAGAAAAGAAGATTTTACATCCATTTGATAGACCTTAAAACCTTTGTAAGGAGCATATGCCCAAAGTATCCTTACACCTTAAATTCTAGCAATAGGTGCAAAGGCCTCACCATAGTCCAGTCCTTCTTGTGCATACCCTTTGCAAACTAGCCTTTCCTTATTTCTGATCACTTCTCCTTTCTCATTAAGCTTATTCCTAAACATCCATTTAGTACCTATAACATTCTTGTCAGTAGGTATGGGTACTAAAGTCCATGTATTATTCTTCTCTATTTTATCTAATTTCTCTTTCATAGCCTTAACCCAATTATCATTTTCCAAAGCATCTTTAGCAGATTTAGGTTCTAATTCAGATAGTAGACAAGTGCTTTCCCTTACCTTACTCTTTTTCATCACTCCAACATTTTAATCTCCAATAATATGATCTTGTGTGTGACTAAGTTTCACATACCTTGGGATTACCAGTTTTGTTCTTTGGTTACCTTCATTATCTTTCATCGGTTATGCATCATTCACCACTTCAGTTATCTGTGGTACTATAGCTGGCTCCACCGGTTGAACATAAACAAAACTTTCATGGTCTTCCAGTTCCTTCTTGCTATCTTCCTCATTTTTCTCAGAAAATTCATCAATTCTAACATTGGCACTTTCAACCATCTTGTTAGTATGTTTTTTCAAACACTTATAAGATTTACTTCTAGTAGAATACCCTAGAAATATCCCTTCATCACTCTTAGAGTCAAATTTACCATTTTGATCATCCTTCTTTATGTAACATTTGCTTCCAAAAATTCTGAAATAATTGACACTAGGAGTATGACCATACCACAACTCATAAGGTATTTTGTTTGTACCTTTCTTAAGTTTTACCCAGCTCAAAGTATAAACAAAAATACTTATAACCTCTCTCCAAAAGGTTTGAGTCACTCCCTTTTTCATAAAAAAGTGTTCTTGCATAGTCGATTATGGATATGTTCCTTCTCTCTACAATTCCATTTTTCTAAGGTGTCCTTGATGGTGACATTTTTTTCTTGATTCCATGTTCTTCACAAAATCTTGTGAACTCATATGAGGTAAAATCTGGACTCCTCTATATGATCTAAGATACTTAAGTGTTTTACTTGTTTTTTTCAACTCTTTCTTTATACACCTTAAACATGTAGAATGCATCAAATTTATCCTTCAAAAACATAATAGACATCATTCTTGAGTAATCATCGACAAACAAGATAAAGTACTTATCTCCATAGTAGCTCTTAGTTCTCATAGGTCCACACAAGTCAGTGTCTACAAGGTCAAGAATGTTTTGAGATGAATAGACTTTACTAGTGTAGCTAGAACTAGTCAACTTTCCCAACTGACACTCTTTACACATAGCTTTATCACAATTAGCTAAAGTAGGAAAACCTCTAACACATCTTTTCTTACTGACCTTTACTAGATTATCAAAATTAACATGACAAAAGATTTTGTGCCACAACCAGCAGTCTTCAAATTAAGCAAACAAGCAGTGTTTATTAGTAGAGTTTAAATGGAATAGGTTACCTCTAGTCTGTTCACTAGTAGCAATAAAATCTCCAGATGTTCCTAAGATCTCGCAAACACCATTACTGAATTCTAATATGAAACCTTTGTTATTCAGTTGAGAAACACTTAACAGGTTATACTTTAATTCATCATCCCAATAAACATCATCACAATTAGTGTTATCATTAAGTGCTATTGAACCTTTACCTCTTACCACACATGGAGAACCATTACCAAATCTGACTACACCTCCATCACATTCTTCCATTGAAATAAATTTTCTTTTGTCACCGGTCATGTGATGTGTACAACCACTATCTATTATCTAGTCACCATTGTAATTCATGCTTGAAATCAATGCTTTCTCCTCACTATCTCCATCTACACTGGTTGAGGGTTATTCTTTGACTGCAATAAAAACTATCTCTTCCTCATCATCTCTTCCATCTGATTCTTCATCAGTCACTCCATCTTTTGCTAGGTAACATGCCTTATTTCTATTTTCTTTGAAGTTCTTGAATCTCTTGGGCTTATCCTTCTTATCATTGTCAGGACACATAGATGCAATATGAACAATTTTGTTACATGAAACACATTTTAAGGGAAGTTTAACTTTGTACTTTCCTTTTCCTCTAAGTAATCTCCTCACTTGTAGTGCTTCCAATTCTTCTTGTTCTCTTTTCTCATACAAGACAAAATCATAATCATGGTTTCCTTCAGAATAGTTAGAGACTTCTTTTCCTTTCTTTGATGAACCAATGGCTAGAGAAGCTTTGAATGCAGAATCTATTCTAGGCATACTGTTATCAAAGTTACTTAACTCAAAAGTAGTAAGCTTTCCAACCAAGGAATTTAGAGTCACATTTGTAGGGCTAATAGATCACAGTTCTTGTATATTAGAGACTCTAATAGCATACTGTGGTAGTAGGGTCCTTAATATTTTACTTACCACTTCATATTATTTAAGTTTACCACCAACTCCTTTGATAGCATAAACAACCTCCTTTAGCCTATTGTTGTATTGAGAAATGTTCTCTCCTTCATGCATTCTCATTTCATCATACTTTCGTCTGAAACTATCTGCTTTTGATTTATGAACATGAACATCACCGCCATGAACTATTATCAACTTATCACACATATCTTTAGCATTATTTGTTTCCTTGATATCTACAAACTCAACATCATATAGAGAACTTGAAATTTCTACCATCGTAGAGTTATGCTCCAACTTGCTCTTTATTTTTTCAGTAGTTAGGATGCTAGAAGGTTGAGCATACTTATTTGTGAGATGATCTAATGCTTTCTCTCCAATGCCTGATAGATATAGGTTCATCTCGCTTACCCATGTATAGAAATTGTCCTTAGTGAACTTAGGTGCTTCCTTCTTATACATCTTCATATCGTTTCTCTCAAGCTATTAAGATTTCACAGTCAGGGAACCAAAGCTCTGATACCAATTGTTAATATAGGTCAAATTACTAAGAGGGGAGGGGTGAATTAGTAATCAACAAATTCAATGATTTCAAATTCTTTAAAGTTTATGCACCTAAACATTCAATCAAAAACTAACATAAATAAGAATTTCAAACCTTGCATCCACAAGTAATCAATCACACAATGTAAATACCATATTTTTCTTGTGGAAACCCAAATGGGAAAAAACCATGATGTGAGTTGGTACCCACAAAATCTGTACTCTTATAGAATACGACCTGTTAGGAGCTTACCTTATTAAAGGTTACAAAAGTACTGTTAGGTGCTATCAGGTTAAGGGATTTGCCTATAGATTTGTTAGGATATTTTCTCTATTAGGAGCAACCTTGTTAGAGGATTTTAGAACATTCAATTAGAATTCCACCTTGTTAGAGGATTTACAACAAAGATATATTAGGATCCACCCTATTAAGGGATTTCAGTGTTACAATTGTTAGAAATCAATAGATAAAGTGATATGTGGAATTTTACTACCTTTGGATGATCAGACCCAATTAAGCTCTAAAATTATTCTTCATACTCTATACTCTTTCACATCTTGATCACACTTGATTATTTCACTTTCTCTATCACTGAATCCTTATGCAATTCACAATCAACTCTTTTACTCCTTCAAATTTCCAATATATATTTACTTCCACCACCTTAGAATAAACCCTAGATCTGAGATATGAATGATATAGATCATCTTAGGTAAGATACAATGTATCTAACAACTCATAAAACATTTTTCTCTAACCGCGTCAGCTTACATATGGATTTGACCTTGGTAGTTGAGCTATCTTCAAAAAATCATTTGACCAAAAGAAACTTCTTGAATAATCCACCTCAAACACATGCCTCGATCAATGTGATGTCAAATATGTTCCACAAATCACAGAAATACCTTACTTCTTCATGAAAATATCACCGATCCTATTGCCACTTCAAACTTCTTCATTGATTCACAAATCTACATTACCTGTTCAAGAACTCTGTCTTGTTTTCCTGTTCATCCTATTAACATCACTTCCAATCAAATAAACTAGTTCAAATTGTCATCAATATGAGTCACCATCACAAACATAGTATCTGGTCATTGTTCTCAATCATATCCTATGACCTCTCCATCAAATAATTTACCGATTTGAGATAACATTCAAATCACTCACTGTCTGTCACTAACTATTTTAGCAGTTACCCAGTTTGATTTCATTCAAACATAATCAAATCAATTATTCATATCATAATTTGTGATGGAAATTTAACATCACAACTCATGAAATATTCATCCATTATAATAGCAACTTTAGAAACATTCTAAAACTCATAATTCACTTACACAATATCTGGTAACATACTTAAAACACTAAGTCAATCAATTGACATCAATGACAACCAAATAAATGATTCACCTGTCATCAAATCTGTACCAATCTTCATCAATTAAATACTTAGCATCACTATAATAGTTATTCTAACAAAAAATTCCAAGGGCACCCAAAGCATTTTTTTCCCCAAGGTTTGGGCCCAAATTTGAACCAGAACCCTGTTGCAGTGTTTTTGTAGGAAATTAGATTCCATGGTCGACCTAGCTTATTTTTGAATCCTGAAATGTGTGACAAGGTATATTAAAAACCTATCTCTCCTCATTTTGAGATACACGATCCATTATCAAGGAGTTAATGATTCACAAACATAGGTGAATTTACAAGAGCATTCAAGGATTCAAGTCTAAGAATCCAAGGCGTTTTGAAGGCAATCTTCTCCACCGTAGAAAGATTATCTCCCATGATGGCCAAGTAGAGGAGTTCTTAAGAAAGAAATAAAATCCTTTGTCCATTGCTCGCCTCCATAGAAAGTGTTCAATAAACTACATAACAAAATTGAAGATCTAGGAGTGGTATACATAGATCCATGCATTTGAATCCTTGATTCCTTTCTACATTCAAAGGGCAACAACTACAATTCAAGCATCTTCATGGATATGTGCGATCTCAATATCTAATCAAGAAGGTATATCTAATTTTTAATTTCACATTTAATTTCCTTTTTGCAATCTCATTTCATTTCCAAGGTTGATTCCTACAAGGGTTTGACCAAGGCAAACCCCTTTCCACAAACCTTTTCCCTATTTTTACCTTTGTACAGGTACAAGTAGTGCAGTTGTTAGGACAAAATGTGGAAAGATCAAGATCTATGGGATTGGTTGTCAAAGTTCTAGGAAAAATACATAAGAAAAAATATCTAGGCTTCTTGTTCCTAAGAAAAAAATTCCCAAGGAATTTAGTACCTAAAAAATCCACCTTAGATTTAGGTTACAGGTCACTGCTACTTTTGGGTTTCAGTTTAAGGTCACTATAACTTCCTGTCTATTTTCCTTCAGACTATCTTTTCTAAACTGCTTACTTTCACCTATTTTAGTCTTTATCTTTCACCATTAGGTTATTTTGTCTCAATTATTTTCATTATTAATCATAATTAGCGAAGGGAATCCATTTTCCCTCTTAGTGCTTCAAACTAACTTTGATCCTAGTGGGGCATCTTCATTCTGAATTGTACACTAAGAAAAGGTAGACAATCCCTTACATTTTACACCCACCTAACTATCTTTTCTTTATATGAATTTGACATGTACCTCAACAATAGTATACCCATCCTTGTTAGTAATAACTGAAGGGGGGGGGGTGTGAATTAGTGGCCTCAAAAATTAATCCTTAAATCAACCCTTTAAAACTTATTACCACTTTTAAGCCTCTAGTTATATTAAGTCCTAAAATATGAATGCCTTGAAATACTTTTAACAAATTACTACTCGTCAGATTGCTTTGTAAATCCTTCTTCTGTATGTTTACTGATAAGCAGTCTTTCTATTTACCGAAACAAAGTAAATAACTAGTGTATACCGATCAATCCAGAATAGCTTATGTGAAATGCAAAACAATCAAGTAATGAAACATAAACACATAACACATGGATTTTTAACGTGGAAACCCTGTTAAGGGAAAAACCACTGGGATCGGTACCCCAAATTTTCACTCTTCTGAAGTGAGATCGGTTAAGAGCCAACCCTGTTAAAGGTTATAAACATACTGTTAGGTGTGACCTTGTTATAGGATTTGAAAGATAGTTTGTCACTTAGTATCTGGCATCTAATGCTACCATCCTTGATCAAACACTCACTTGGCCTGTCAATAGGTATCGGGCATATCCAATGCTACTTTCTATGATCAAAATTTTTGATACTCCTTGGGATGTATCTCAATTGTAAAATATTTTTAAGTCCTAATCGGTTAAGAGACTTGATGCTTCAATGGTTAAACTGAAACACTAAATTGATATGCTCACACATACAACTTGAATTGCAGATTTTTAGATCTATTGTAAGTTCATTACCTCTCTGATCAATATAATCAATTCAATACCTTTGCTCCACACTGTTCTGTTCTGTGATGCTGTCTCACTGTTCATCGGTGTCTGCAGAATCTAGCTCTTTCCTCAGCTTGTTGATCAGGTCTGAATGAAGACTTTCTTCTTCTTCAAAATCTCTTCAGCATCTATTTTCTCTTCTCTTGTTCACCCCACAATTAGTAATGAATTGGGTTGTCTCTTTATAGACATGATTTTCCATTTCTTGGCTTTCTTGATTCTTGGCATGATCCACAATTTTTTCCAATTAGATTTAAAGAAAAACTCTAGTTTTATCTTGTAGAGATCTTCTTGCCAACTAGACAAAGCAGCTTTAAATCCTTTACGTATCCTCGACTCTATCTTGTTGATTAAAACAATGATAAGTATTAGTTAAGTCTATTTTTAGCTCTTGACAGCTAAGCCTTTTTTTGTTTCTAAACTCTCTGTTCTTTCGGTCAAAACTTCAGTTAGTCATTGGTGATAATTGATTGTTCCGTCGGTATGACTTCAATTGTCTTTGGGATCTTCATCTGTCGGGCAACACTATGATTCTATCCGTCGGGTTACTTTGTGCTTTGATCATCAGGCAACACTGTGACTTTGATCTTTTACTCTAACCATCGGTGTATACAGTCACTTTGTGAATACTTGACTAGTATGCATTACTGATAGCATAACCTTTGATTCATCAGTTCTTTGAAGTCTTTGGCAGTATGTCCATGACCATATAGATTATATCAAGTTGACATCAATGAAAATACAATACATTAACTGATTTAATGCCTTGAATGATCATCAACTTAACATCTACAAACATTCAATCAGTTATAGTTCATCAATCCTAACCATTCAGGGGTAATTCCAAAGATTTTCACATGCACTCACAAGTGCCAATTCACATTTCCAAGCATTCACATGCACATACATGACCTCATCAAGGGGTGAGGAAAAAAAAAAGGTATCCACAATATTTCCATCACCCTCACATAAGCACAAGGATACAATTTTACAATAGAATAATCTTTCAAGGATAAAAAACACATAAAATTTGGCTTTGGGAAAGCAAGGACAAAATTTCATGAAAATTTGAGCTTTCACATATCAAAAGATATGAAAAAACATTTTCTCTTGCATTATGCACATGCCAAAAATGTATTTAAATCATCCAAAAACCCAAAAATGAAATCTCTAGTCATGAATCTAAACAAAATCCCTCATTATCATGCAATGCAAGCAAGATAACAAGCATACCCCAATTCTTTTCCATAAATCTCTAATTTATTTCCATAGAAACCACAAATCAAGATTTAAGAAAAACTTAAAGAATTTTAAAATGAATTTTAGCCAAGGATTGAAGAGAATAAGTAAGCATACCTTTCAAAGACCAAGAAAACCCTCCAAATGCTTAGAAAATGAAGCACACTCCGCAAAGAGAGATGAAATTTGGAGGATAAGGAAAAATCCACCCGAGAAATCCAATGAAGCAACACCCAAAAAGATCTTCCCCCAAAACCTTTCCCTCCCAAGAAAATTTGAATTTCCTTTTTAGTTTTTGAAGAAAAACCCCAAATTCATATGAAAGTAAGTTATAAAAATGAAGTAAAAAGTCACTTTTGATCCCATCTCCAAAATGACTTAAAATCCAAAAATAAAATATAAAACCTCTATAATCACATTATTTCATCAACAATAAAAATGGATACAAAATCCCTCTGATAAAATATTAAAGCCACAATACAATAAAATTCACTCAAAAACTAGTCGGCAACAATAGTTATGCCCAACTCTTAAATTGGTTAAACTGAGAGACATAGGTATACGAAGAAGGAAAATGATCATGATACAACACAAAGACACACCAAACCATACATCCATATCATGCATACCAAACATAGCTGAATGTTGCCTCAATGCAACCAACGGGTGTAAAAGTATATCGAGCAAACCTATTGTCCAAAATCCATAATGAAAATTCTAGATGAGTACAAATTGGACACATGAATACCTCCATATTTAACCACAGTTGGGATTATATATATTGGGCACAATCATACATATCAATTCAGGCGAATTTGATGCCCACTAGCTCTCCACGTTAGTACAATAGCCAAAGCATATATGCATATATAATATCCAATAGTGAAAATAAATGAAGGGGATTGAGACATCATGTGGACCTCACAAATGAATAAGTGTGAATTCATCCTTCTTCATAAAAACACATCAAATAGGATCCATAAGAGTAGCAACATAAGCATAATAGTAAAAAAACATGAGTAACTCATAGCATAAAAGAAAACATCCTCATATATCATAGGAAAATACATACATCAATTAAGTAACATAAATGTGTCCATCACATCTTATAATGTCACTATCATCAAATATCCTTCTATAAAATATCATTAATACTATGGAACAAAATGCATGTAAACAATTGAATCCATCAACATAGTGCAAAAGATAATATAATAAATCATAACAACATAAGAGTACTTTTAGTACCAAAATCAAAATATTATCATCAAGATATGAATGCATCTAATCATCATCATATAACATCATGATATCTAATTCCATACACATCATCAATATATTATCATGATTGAATCACCTAAATAATCAACTAATCACATAAGCAATGACATCATATGGACAAAAGAAAGTAGTAGTAATCAAATATATCATAGAAAGAAAACACGAGTCTATCTCAGATCAAAAGAATGATCACATGATAGGAATAAATCCACCATAGGAAATACAACCTCCCCCCGAGGACTAGGCTTACTCCTGGAATCTTGTAAATAAATAGGTCTATAACTCTCTAAACTGTGCAACATCCTTCGAAGTGGCAGAGGCCTCATCATTCAGGTCCCACTTGACCCTTACTTTCTCTATGTCTTGACCGGCCTTGAGGGTCAGCCTTCAACGTTGAATGATGTAAATGGGCTCCAAATAAATTTTTGTGTGCTCAACCTTCAAAGAACCCCAATCAAAAATACATGTCACATCAGGGATATACTAAGTAAGCACATAAACATGACATATATTATGGATGTGAGATAGGCTAGATGACAATGCCAAGAGGTAAGCAACTGGAAAAAATCCTCTCTAAAATATCAAATGATCTTATAAAAGACGGTGCAAGCTTAAAGCCTTTCCCATAATAGAGAGGTCTCTTCCAAAATTTCACTCTCAAAAACACTTGGTCATCAACTGAAAATTGACGGTCCACTCTATGAATATCAACACACTTCTTTTTCCAATCTTGTTCTACTGCAAGGTTCTCACGAATACAAACTACCTAATTTTCTATATCATGAAGCATCTCAGGAACCATAAAAAATCATTCCTCTAAATGGTCTCAACTCAAAGGAGTACAACATGGTCTCCCATACAATTCCTAGAAATGTGACATACCAAGAGAACTGTGGTATCCATTATTATATGTGAACTCTACCAGGTACAAGTAGCCCCCCCAACCAGACTCCTGATCCATGACATACATGCATAGCATATCCTCCAAAACCTTATTAACACTCTCTGTCTGACCATCTATCTTAGGGTAATAAGTCAATCTAAAGTTTATTTGTGCTTCCAACACATGCTAAAGTTATGTCCATAATGTTGAAGTGAACACCGGGTCCCTATCAGAGATGATCTTCCAAGGAATACCATGTAGTCTAACTATGTCCTCCATCAATACTCAAGCTACAAATGATGCAACATATGTGGATCTCATAGGAAAAAAGTGAGCTACCATGGATAATTGGTTCACTGTGACAATAAAGACATCCTCACGACATGACAAAATGGGTAGCCCAACAATAAAATTAATGGAGATCATGTCCCATTTATATTTCTAAATGGAATGCAACTACAAAAGGCTTGTAGGATGCTGATGCTCGACCTTAACTATTTGATACTCAAGGAATTTGGCCACAAAGTATGCTATATCTCACCTCATGCCAAACCAAAAGTACAACTGCTTGAGGTCGGCGTACATCTTCTTGACACCAGGATGTCCCAAAAAGGGTAAAAAATGTGATTCAAAAAGGATCAAAGCATGTAAATCACCCGCTGAAGGTACATAAATTGGACCATGATGATGTAAAAGTCCATCTAATCCAAGGAATAACCTATAAATTTTCCCTCTAATGTCCTACCCGACTCCAACTCTACTCTCATCTCCTAGTACAATGGGCCACAAAGAAGTGCCTCAAGGATATGACCATGTAAATCCACATGAAGAGTCAAGTCTGATACCTAATGTCTCCTCCTACTCAAGCAATTAGTGACCATATTATCCTTTCCTTTTATTTAATGAACATCAAATTCACACTCACATAAGTACTCCATCTATCGATGCTAATGAGCATTCAGGTTTGATTGATTGAATATTTATTGCAAAATACAAAGATCACCATGCAACTCAAACCAATGACCCAATGAGAAATATCTACAAAGTGTAAGCACATGCATTAGTTCTACAAAATCCAAGTCATGGGTGTGGTATCTTAATGGGATTCATATGCCACAACTCATCCTTCCTGCATAAGAATTGGCCCAATAACCTCTAAGGATTCATCTATGCATACCACAAAATTGCAGAAGGGATCCAACATTACTAGAAAGATGCACTGGTCAAAGGCACCTTAAGATCTTGAAATGTTGTCTCACACAACTCCGACCACACAAAATTATTCCCTTTAATCTAAAGAGAAGTGATGGCATGTGGAAACCTAGAGAATTCCTTCACAAATCGATGATAATATCTTGCAAAACCCATGAAACTGCAAATCTCTACCACATTGTTTAGCGCAGGCCACTGCATAATAGCCTAAATCTTAGAGGGATCTATTGTGATACCTTCACTTAAAATGATATGCCCCAAATAAATCACCCCAGTCTGGAAAATTTTCCAAATTGGTGTACACTTGATTATCTCAGAGACACTGCAAAAATTATCACAAATGACCCTCATGCTCCTCCATGGACCTAGAATATACCAAAAATTAATCAAGGAATACTAACAAAAATAGGTCCAAAAATGTGTGGAAAACACCATTCATCAAACTTATAAATACTAAAGGAGCATTGGTTAACCCAAATAGGACAAATGTGAACTCATAGTGACCATAACATGTATGAAAGGAAGTATGATAAATGTCAGCCTCATGGATACATAACTAATTGCAAGCTGGAGGATGGTAAGGACTAAGGGAAACAAGGGAAGGATCATGATGCTGGACTTGCACCTGGGGACCCGAGGGGGGGGGGGGGGGGTAGGCCTGGCGAGTCAAGGGAAAAGTAGGAAAGCAGAAAAAAGTGATCTTCCCTGTTTGGAGTCAAACTGACAGGTAAGTCATCTTTACCACCTATTAAGAATATTTTGAGACCTTCTCAAGAGAATTTTTCCATTGACATTCCAGACCAAATCATTGATCATACCATTGCAAGAATGAAAAACTCTTTGGTTGGGAGATTCTTGGGGGTTAGACTCAACATCAAAGTGGTTAGGGACTATGCTTTTTGGAAATGGGACCTAAAAGGGAAAGTGGACATGGTTGTTATGGAAAAAGGATGTCTGTCTTTCTTCTTCTCTTGCAAAGGCGATAGAATGAAGATCTTATGCAATGGACCATGGATAATAGGAAAAAATACCTTGGTCCTCCAAAAATGGTGTCCTAATCTGGTCTTTGAGGAGGAAGTGGTAAAACAGGTGCCGATTTGGGTTAAGCTCCATGGCCTTCCTCTGGAGTACTAGATGGAGGATATATTTGCTAGGATAACAAACTCCTTTGGGGAGCTGTTATCAATAGATAATGTTACTACCTCAAGGAGAAGGTTAATGTATGCTAGGATATGTGTGGGGATAACACAAGACACTAATATGCCAGAGAAAACTAATATTCTCTCAAAACTAGATCATGGGAACAAAAGATAAAATATGAAACCATTCCCTTTGCGTGTTTTCATTGTAAGAAAGCTGGACATTGGGCTAAAAAATGTCTGGCAAAGGTCACCTAGAGAAAGATGAAGAAATGGATTCCTATGGGAAAGGTGAAGATAGATGGGGGAGAGACATCAAGGGAAGCCCAACTTAATAAGAAAGAGGAAAAATCTCTAACACTAGAGATTGGTGATGAGAGTATGGTTAATGACCAAACTAGAAATGGGAGCTCTGAGAGTAATGAATGCAACGAATGTCCTCAGGAACAAGCAGAGGAAAAAGGGGAGAGGGGGAAACTCGGGGAGAAGGACAACAAGAAGCAACAAAAATAGTGGCAATAGAGGGGTAAGGGTTTGAACTACCTAGTAGCTTTGATAATGTCAACCAATATGACTTGAGTTCAAAGATTATAATCCACAAAGTGGAGGAGGAATCAGCATGGTAGGATGCTCAACAGTGAACAATATTAGGTCAAGGGTCTTCAAATATTTCACAGAATACACCCCAGGGGATAAGAATAATAGTATCCAATGACAAAATGCTTAAATGGGGGGATGCTACAGCTATCAACCAAGCTCTTTTGGGTTACTAGAGTGATCTAGAAGATGAGACAAAGAATCATAAGGAGAAGAAAAAATCAAAGAATGATAAGGGAAAGCCTAGCCGACAAGGGAGAATAGCAACAAGGAGTAGAAAAACTAGGGATGTGGGAGGAATTTTATCCTCTCCGGGCCGACCTTTGGGCCAGAAACTAAGAGTCAAGGAGACTAATACGAATATATCGGATGGAAGCCATCTTACCATCCTAGAGGTGGGATCCTTTGTTAAGGTATGAAGATTATCTCTTGTAATATAAGGGGATTGAATAATCCCCATAAAAAAGATCTTGTTAGAAATATGATTAGGGATAATAGACCAGATATTTTTTTAATTCAAGAAACTAAAATGCTTAAGGAGAAAGTGGAGAAGCTCATATTTTTTAAGAATGACAATATTTGTGGGGAGACTCTGAGGGTGCTTTCGGGGGTATTGCTACATTTTGGAACTTTGATATCATAAAAGGTGATGTTACATATCAGGGAAATAATGTGGCTTGTATCAGATTTAGGCATCTTAAGGATAATACTTCCTGGGTGATCACTAATATTTATGATCCTAACACTAAAAAGGGAAGAGAGGTTTTATGGAATAAACTGTCCTCTCTGCGAAATAGTTTTATTCATGAGGAATGGATTGTTATGGGAGATTTTAATACTCCCTTAAAGAAAATGAAAAAAAAGGAGGAAGCCAAACTAATATGGAAAGCAGATTGGATCTTATGAATTTCATAGATAACCAAAATCTCCATGATGTTGAGTTGTAGGGAATTAATTATACTTGGACTAATAGAAGGTGTGGTTAGGAGCTTATCCAGGTTAGACTTGATAGAGCTCTCATTAGCAATGACTGGTTCACCCATTACTATTGTTCAATGTCTTCCCATATGCAAGTGGGATTAGACCATAATCCTATTAATTTTCTGGCAGATCCCATATCCAAGAAAATGAATTTTCCTTACAGATTTGAGAAAATGTGGACTATGCATCCACAAATGGAAAAAAAAATTGAGGAATGGTGGAAGATCAAAATCAAAGGAACTACAATGTTTAGTCTGGCAAAAAAACTTAAACATGTCAAGGAGAATATTAAAGATTGGAACAAGGAAACCTTTGGCAACATTTTTTCTACTAAGGCTAATGTTTGCATGGAGATGAAGGTCATTCAAGATAGTATACAAAAGGAAGGGTATGACAAGATCAAGAGAACAGGAAAATGAGAAACTAGCTAAGCTTCATGACATAATTGCCAAAGAAGAAATCTTCTAGAGACAAAGATCCAGAAAGACTTTTCTAAAGGAAGGAGACATAAATACTAAATATTTTTTCATGACTACTCTCAAGCACATAATGGATAATCGAATATATAATCTTAATATTAATGGTACTCCTTCGGATGATGAAGATGCTATTAGAAGGGAGGCTGAGATTTTTTTTCAAAATCTCCTTCACAAGGACAAAGATCTGAATAGAGAAGTACAAAGGGAGTTTCTAGAGTGCATTCCTCAAATCTGAATGACAACCATAATGCGAGTCTCAATTCTATACCCTCTAATACTAAAATTAAAAGGAAATATTCTCTTTTGTTGGGGACAAAGCCCCTGGCCTGGATGACTATCCTATGTTCTTCTTCCAAAATTACTGGAATATTATTGAAAAGGATGTTACTAATGCTGTTAAAGAGTGTTTTGGATCTAGAAAACTACTGAAGGAGTTGAATGGCACCTTTATAGCTCTAATACCCCCAAAAAAGGGGCTCATAAAATGGACAATTTCAGGCATACTAGCTTATGTAATACTGCCCACAAGATCATTTCTAAGGTCCTTACCACAAGGATTTTATCTATTCTCCCTTCCTTAATTTCTTGGCAGCAAAATGGTTTTGTTCCTGGCAGACATATCATGGATTCAATTATCTCCATACATGAAAATGTGCATTCTTTGGTGATGTCGAAGAAGGAAGGCCTCATTCTCAAACTAGATTTATCTAATGCCTATGATAGGGTTGATTGGGAGTGTCTTGTGAAAGTGCTGAGGGGTTTTGGCTTTGATAAGAAAAGCACTGACCTTATATTTCAACTCATATCCTTTTCTACTTTCTTAGTTTTGTTTAATGGATCTCCTACCTCTTTCTTCAAATCGACTGGGGGTCTGAGGTAGGGGGATCCTCTCTCCTATTATCTTCATCCTTATGGCTGAATGTTTGGGTAGGTACATGGAGAACCTAGTTAGGAAAGGGGAATTTAAAGGGTTAAATCCTTCTTTTTCCAATCAAGTCTTCTCCCATCAACAATTTGTTGATGATTCAGTTATAATGGGTGAAGCTTCTGTTAAAAATGCTATCAATATAAAAAATGCGCTGACTAAATATGGGATTGCTTTAAGTTATCTTATTAATTGGGGAAAGAGTTCTATGTTTTTCTTTAATGTTCTATAAAAAAGAAAGATAAGAATTATGAGGATTTTGGGCTGTGATATGGGGTTTCTTCCAGGCACTCACCTTGGTCTCCCTTTTTTCCTGGAACCTCATGAAACCTCCTGAAACCTTCTTGAGTTCTTTAGTGGACATATATCATAGTAAACTATCTAGTTGGAAAAGTATGTTGTTGAGTCAAGATGGAAAGATTCAAATTCTTAGATCCACCCTTTAGGATCTCTCTCTTTATGCTCTGAGTTTCTTTAAAATCCCCAAGAAGTTTGGAGAAGCAATTGAAAAGATCCAAAAAAAATTTCTGTGGACTGGAATGGAGAAAAAGAAAAGGATAGCTCTCATAGCTTGGGAAAAAGTCTATAGACCTATTAACAAAGGGGGTCTTGGTTTACTCAAAATCAGAAATCTTAATGACCACCTTCTAGCTAAACTTATATGGAGATACTATAATTCCAGGAAAGAATGGAATCTTATATGGGATAATAAATACAATAAGGAGTGCCCTAAAATTTCTAGCTTTCTTGACAGGGACAGCGAAGCTGGAGGATCTTTCATATGGAGAAATGCTATGAAGAATAAAGAAATTATAAGAAAAGGCATCAAATGGAAAGTTGGAAATGACAGAAATGTTCTTTTTTGGGAAGATGAGTGGATATTACAAACCCCCCTCAAGGAGTTCCCTGGATGGAAGGAATTTGAGTGCCATTGCAAACTTAGATTTGGGAGGAAAGTGGCGGATTACTGGGATAGGGATCACTGGAAGGATCTAATGGTAATTGACAATACAATGGGACAGCTCAATAAAATTCTTAATTCTACTATTTTGATTGAGGAGGAAGACAAGATAATATGGAAGTATAGTCCGAATGGGAACTTAACTGTCTACTCCCTGTATCACCAGGATTTTGAGGATATTAATGAGCTTGTTGGGATAAAGCTTGGATTAAGGACCTCACCCCTAAGATCAATGTCTTTTTTTGGATCTTGATGCAAAAAAAGGTTTTGACAAGTGATAATCTTAGAAAAAGAGGTGTGATAATTGTTAATAGATGTTACCTTTGTAATCAGGATGAGGAAAGTGTGAATCACATGTTTATTCACTATCCATATGTTAGGATAATATGGGATTACTTCTTTCAAATTATTAACATTGAGTGGGGTTTCCTTGAGGATATGCAAAGTCTATTTAACTCTTGGAGCCATCCCTCAAAGAATGAAATTGTGGTCAAAGTGTGGAAGTTTATACTCCCCTATGTATGTTGGGGATTTTGGAAAGAAAGGAATGAGAGAGTATTTAGAAACAAAGTGGATAGTGAAAATGAGGTCTTATATAGAATTAAAAGAGCTATCAAAGAAAACTTATTTCTAAAGGACAAATTTATGGAACCTCTAAATGAGGAGGATATTGCCTTCTTCAATAACTAGAAAATTAAAGGTAATTTCAGGAAGCAGAATAATAAAGTCAAGAGAGAGGAATAAATATGGGATTGCCCTCCTAATGGATGGATGAAAGTCAATTTTGATGGTGCCTCGAAGGGTAACCCGAGGGTGGCTGGATGTGGGATTGTCATAAGAGAGGAACAAGGAGTTTGTAGGGGTATTAAAGCTATCCCAATTGGAACCCAAACTAACCATGTTGCGGAGGTGAATGCTTCTCTTCAAGGGCTTATCCTTGCTAGGGAAAAAAGTTGTAAAAAGGTATGGTTAGAGGGAGACTCCCTCAATATTATTAAATGCCTGAATAATGAAACTCCTGCCTCATGGTCTATTTATAATATAATGCAAAATGCGAAAGTTATTATCCAATCTTTCTGAATATTTTGTTGTCTTTCATAACTTTTGAGAGACTAATGGTATTGATGACTAGGCTGCTAACATGGCATGCAAACTAGAGGTGATGACACAATTACATGATGGAGATGACACACCTTATCAAGTGAAATCATTACTGGATAATGAGCGACTGTGGAGTAGACAAAAAAGGTCATGAATGGTAAGTCTAATAAAGTTTTTTAATGCGGAAGTGAAATGTCATAATTACTATCTAAGGCGCAAGTACTTAGTGGTGATTATAAGTTGGATGTGGCACAAATTCTGGGTGTATCTGGAAATATTGAGAGTGACTAGTAGTATTCTTAACAAAATTTTTAAGAACTATCACAAAGATAGTAACTCATACCAGAGAGCTAAGATGGGTGGTAGCAAGAAGCACGTTGAGCTTGTTAACTATGATGAATGGAGAGAAATGAAAAAACTTTGGAAGATTTTGAAGGATGGTGGGATAGAGGTGTTTCTGGAGTGGCTTCATGGTAGAAAGCCTACTATTTCTAGGTATTTTTTCAAGACTTAGAAAGATGTTAAAGTGATGGTGGGAAACCAATACATGGAAGTTATGGAGGAGATAATAGAATAGGCTACTGGGATGGGTATGGAGGGGCTCAAGTTCTACAGAGACAAAGCTATTTCTGATAAATCTTGGGAGATATTTCTAGAGTCTAAAGAAGAGAAGGCTAGGTTGGTTAAGGTGGATACTTCCTATCATAACCCTAAGTAGATATCTAGGATGTGGAGGTATGTGCTCTATGCGGTCATTAGATATATTATGCTCGATGGTAGGTTTACCAGAGCCTATTGATATCATTTCATGATTTTGAATCATTTTAGACACAATGTGAAAGTTATCTTGCCCTTCTATTTGCTTAATTCGTTGGATTTTACTATTAATATTCTGTAGAAAGACTCGAAGGGTGATCATGCATCTCACCAAGGTCTTATGCTGTTAATTTATGATCTTCTGAAAATTAAAAAGGTGGAGAGACCTCTGCTAAAAAAAAATCAGAGGGAAGAAGAATATACAAAAGGTGATGAGGATGACAGCATATATGAGGAGGAGATGGAGGACAATGAAGAAGACCCTCATGGGTATAAAAATCCTAAAAATATAACTAAAAAGGGCTCTTCGTCTAAGAAAAATGAGAAGAAGACCATTATGGAGGGTTCTGATACAGAGAAGGAGACTGATGATGATACTCCAAAGGGGAGTAAAATAAGTAAGAAAAAATATTAAAAAAATTATTTCTTCCAAGACTAATCAGAAGAGGCCTATGAGAGAGGATTCTAAAATAGAGAAGGAATCAAAGGATGAAGAGTATGAGGAAAAATAGAAAAAGAGGCCAAGAAGAGAAAATGGGGGGAAGCGATGTGCAGAACTAAGAGCAAACGGAAAGGTAAAAACCCTAGTAAGAGAAAAATTGTGCTGTCCTCGAATGAGGAGGATACGATGGAGAAGGAGCAGAATATTGAGGTTAAACTCGGGGAGGATTATAGGGAAGAGAATAGGGAGGATAAAAAAGATGGAAAGGAAGTGGATCAAACCCCCACAAGGAAAGCATGGACTAATAAGCAGAAGGATGATGATAAGATGAAGGAGGAACCTGTCAAAAGAACTAAAAAAGAGGCAACAAAGTATGAGGTAAAATATTCCCACGATAATGAGGAAACATGTAAATTTTATGTGTCTGATGATATGAAGAAAATTAAGGATTGCCTTGTGGATTTTATTTCCACGGTGGGAAAAATGTTAGATGACAATACTAATATGAAAAAGCAAATGGAAATAATGAGATCTACGATCAATCTCATTAAAAGCATTAGCATTGGTGAGAAACCTATTGCAGTCTGCTGGAGGAAATGAAAGATGTAGTTGGTAGATCTGAAGCCCAGGTGGAAATTGTGAACAAATTTTGCAATATGGAAAAATAGCTGAAGGACATAAATGACAGTGTAGTGAAAGAAGACAATGTAGGGAAAATCAACATTCTAAATAGCAAGGTGGAAAAACTTGAGGAAACGGTGTGCAAGATAGGAGAGCAATGTATGGTGATCCTTAAAGCGTATACATGGAATGCAAAGATCTTGATGGAAAAACAAGAACAAGACAGAGGGGAAAAGGATGGAAATGAGGTGAAGCATACCATGGGACCTGGAAAACCCACGAGGGCTAGTACTAGGAAGATGAGTCCAAAGGAGGACAAAGAAACAAAAGACCTCAAGAATTCTGTTAATCAGATGCAGATAATGGTTATTTAGGCATAGGACATTGTGGATGATATGTAGCTATCCTTTTTTCGTTGTCCTTGTTGTTTTTTGAAGATCTGCGGGAATTTATTTAGGTAGGCTGTTAGTTGGCTAGACTTTTTGGCTTTCCTTTCTTGGTGCTATGGCACAGTTGTTGAAATTTATTGAATATCTGTATTACTTTGTTTAAAGGTTTCAGGTACTTGTAAAACCTATTTTTATGTAATTAGAACTAATTGTACTCCAAATTGAGATCAATCTGAGAGAACAATCTAGAGCCCTTCATCTAATCAAATATATCATATATCTAGCAATAGATATCGATTCTTTATTATCACCTTATTCAACTACCCATACTAAATACACAACCAAAGTGATCCATACTACTTCTTCACAAATATAAATGGTACTCCCCAAGGTGAAACACTAGGGTGGATATAGCCCTTGGACAATAATTCCTCCAACTGTAATTTGAGATCACTCAACTACTAGGCTTCACTCCAATAATGAGATTGATGTAAAAATCAATGTTTCCCTTGGATGATATTCCTAGAATCTCACTGAGAAAGATAATTGAATACTCATAGAAAAGTGGGTTATCATCGAAGAGATTCTCTATGAGTCCCACCCTCCTCCATATCCATAATAGCTACTATGAAAAACTAACAACCTTGCCTCATACACCGCTTCAATTTCATCATTGAGACCATGTGAAGAGAAATAGACCTCTAAACCCCAACAAGATCTACACTCCTCCCAGAGTCATCCTCACACTAAATTAGCTTCCACTAATAATTAATGCAAGCCTTGTGAGAGTAAAGATAATATATGCCTAACAACTCCATATGATCCCAAAGGTAGGGCACAAAGATCAATGATCATGACAAATGCACCCAAGTCAAACTCACAACCAGTCACTACAGAATTTATGACCAAATTAGATCCCATGGATAACTCCACTTTATACCTATCTTCTTTCCTTTATACAACTATCCTACATAATTCCATGAGAGAGGGGAATATCAAAGTCACATGCACCAAAATCAGATAAAATGGAGATAGTATTCCCACGTAACATACTTGTGGTCTCCACAATGGTACCGTGATACTCAGCTTCATGGTAATCTACCACTATGAATAAACTATGAGACTTTCTTGCATCTCACACAATGGACTCAGAAGTAGTTTGTGTCTATTTTGGTCTTGATGCACTCATTTGGGGATGATGAGAAGCTATGCGTCCATACTAACTGCACTAAAAAATCCATAGTCACTGAAACTCATTCCTATTAAGGGTGTACATGTGTGGTGAGAACTAGCCCTATCTATAATAGAAGGAAATATCTGAGTATATTGAATGTGATCTGAATGCTGATGGGAATGATGATAATCACACCCCATCCTAATAACCTAATAAGGGCCTTACAACTATGTCTATTTTTCCAGCTATTTGATGACCTCTATCCCTACTATTGGCCTATCTTGGGAGGTACAAATGGTGTTTGAGATCCACTAGGTTGTGACTATGGATCCCATTCACCAGATCTGGTACAAGGTGTACTCCTAACCTAATCTCCTACCTATCTACCAAGACCTCTATCCGAATTATCCTCTACCAATCTCATGATCTCTACTGCTGCCTCCAAGGTTGTCAAAATTAAGCATATGAATTCATTAGAAAGACTCAAATGATAGCCAAAACAACCAAAAGGTCTCTCTAAAGTGCATTATCTCATTGATGAAAGTGATGCAACCCTAATCTCAATTTGGAGGACAAATAAAATTTTCAAAAGGTTGATTCAAAGCTTTTAAGTAGAGTATCGACATTGACATAACATTAAGCATCTAATGAAGGCATAAGGTACTTCATTAAAAAACAATGTTACACTGAAAAGAAAGATTTCAAGGAGACATGTGGCTAGATCTCTTCAAAATATGTTGACATCAATGAAACATCAAGAACCTAATAAAAGTAAAGGGCATCTCATTAAAAGAGACTCTCTCATAAAAAATATGGTGGGCCTCACTTATTAGCTTCCGAGAGATTGAGGAGATATTAAAAGGTCACCGCGATGGGCTGACCCCAATATAGTTATTGAAGAGAACCATAATTTACTCTGATGAAGGATTAAAGATGCAACATATAAACATCATCGAGAGGAGGGTGTCGATGTTAAAATGGAAAAGATCATCATAATGAGTTTTTTCTTATTTTTTTTTAAATTTTGGAAGATAAGTCACATCGATGATACGAAGAGATCCATTATGAGGAAATAAAGGAAGGTTTATCAAATTGAGAATCATAGTTTCCCCTCAAAATAAATCAAATAGAAACTCATCAGAGAGACATTGAGCTTCGAGGAGGTAAAATTTGAGTCTCCCCGATGAGCTGATTTGTAGTTAGAAGATTACCTTGAAAAGGAATGTCACATCGATAATTAAGAGAAGAATACATGAAAGTAACATATTAGAAATATCTCTGATATAATGGAACAAGAATCATCAATAAGACATTTTAGATCGATAGGTGTTTGAAATTCTTTTCGATCGATTGTGAAGGTTTTTGACATTTTAGATTGATAAGGTCAAGCATTGAAGAAGGATGTATAATCGATGAAATATTTGTGTACTATTTCTGATAAGTACAGGTTTCCCTAATGAAGAATAGATTGCATAGGATATTTATGAAGGGTATCAAAGAGGGAAAAATTTCTTTTCGAGAGCTACTATTTTTCCGATTGTTGACAAACTAAAAGACTAGGAGTCTCACTGTAATTGCCTTGATTAGTTTTCTTGGTAACTAATTAGTTTTCAGTTACCAAAATTTGCAAACAACCTAGATAGATCCCTTATGTATATAAAAGGGAAACAAAATATTAGATAGAAAGAATGATGCAGAGGGGTTGGGTGAACTAATCCTTTAATGACAACGGGTTAAGTTTATGCACTTGTCCTACTAGCACAAAAAGCAAACCAACTACTTCGCAAAGACCAAAAAACTTCCCAATGACCAAGGTTTATGTACTTAGCTTATTTATATGGAATTCAAAATGATTCAAGTGGCTATGATGTTTGTAACAACACCCAACACCCTAAACTCTTAGAACTGTCCTAATAGGCCAATAACATCTACTAGCCCTGACGTGGCCTAAAAGAATTTATTTCTCCAAACTTGTCCAAAAAAAAAAAGAAAAATAAGGCCTTATTCTGACACCCTTTATCCCACTCTATAACATATCAAAACCTTTCAATAGGTTACTTTGGACCAAACTCCCAAAACCCAAATTGTACCCTGTTTGCAAGCCTAAAAAGTGTCACTTTTACAAAGGAAGTATAAACAAAACTCCACTCCAAGTATATAAACCTTGGAAAGTATTAGAAATTTTCTTCAATTAGAGGATTATCAACTCACTTAGACTCTATGGTCTCTACAAATACAAAAGCCCCAATTTGGCTCTTCAATACCCTTAAAACTAGGGCTTCTTCAATGTCTACTCTCCTATCACTATACCACCCAATCAATGATGGTTTCACTTTATTTTTACATCCCTTATTGGATTCAAATATAAAATACCCCTCTTTTAAAGCCAAATTGCTCACTGCTACACCTGTCCAAGCAAATCATCAATTTTTCCAAACATTATCTCAATGATCACCACAATTAAACACTTCATCTGCACATTAAATTATTAAAAATGTATTGTAAATGTTAGAAAATAGTCATTCCATGAGAATAAGATAATTAACATTCATGGATGACCATATCTTCACAAAACTATCAACTGTTATTAAAAATCACAAAATTTAAATGATTGTCAGCACCAAATTGTGTAAAACTGAAACAAAATTGATCTCAGAACATTCACAAATGTTCAAAATAATTATTTAAGGATTACTAATGCATAAGGAACATTCAAAGATCACTATTAAACTCAAACAATGTAAAGGAACATTAAATATTACAGAAAAATGGTGTTATTTGAAATTACCGTCTCTCAGTCTGTACACCAAGCTTCTCTATATGTCCTACAATGACCAATTACATCCTTATAGACCTTATACCCAACTAATACAACCAACTTGGTTGATTATATTAATTTTTAAAAGCTTAAAATGAGAGAAAACTAAGTTCCCTCCAAATGACCAATTAGCTGTTGCTATTCAAATATTTAATTTTTCAAATCCCATTTTATTATATTTGCCTATCTAAAACTTATTACAACTAATGTATTGTGATTCCATTGGATCATTTATGATTCCTAAACTCCTACTTAGAATCATAGGGTGCTATTGACCCACTTACAAAGCATTTTGGTCCTAAGGTCCTTACCAAGACCTTGAGGACATTTGTCCATTACAAATTTTTTGTCATTAAAATGTGCCATAATTGGATTCAAAAAGTTTTGATTGATCTCCTTGGATGTCTTCCAGCCTTCATGCATTCCTTGAGCCTTCATGTTTCTCTTTTCCCCCCTAAGTGCCTTTTCACCACATTCCCCAAAAATGAAAGAATTCTTGTCCCAAGAATTGAACAATGGCTTCCAACCTTTTGAACTTGTTAACAACCTTTGTTTAGGGATCAAATATTCTCCCAAAGTCACTTGTTTCCTTCCCTTCCAACTTGTATTAACATGAAAATATTTTTTAGAAATAAAACATGTATTTTGATGTCCTTGTATAGGATATTGTTGTTGGCATCGTGACTGTACTCCTGCTCATATCTTCTTCATATGTTTCCCCTGCAACTTCTCAACTCCTTCAACCTTCACCTTCCCAACAATAGGTAAAATTATAACCCCCACTTTCACACTTGGAAAGTATAAAAGTACCTCCTTATTAGTAATATCATCCATCTTATACTACTGCATCACAGTATCCATCTTCCAACCAGTATCTACCTTCTCTCCAAAGCAAATTATAAACTTCTCCTTTAATGAATCCAAAGCTAATGGTTGTAACTCATACTTCTTAACATCTTTATGCACCAAATAAGTATTTGAATAAACATAATGAATGTTTCTCCTTACATATTTCCATGGTCTCCTGAGTATTATATGCCCATAAGTCATATCTATGACATCACATAAAACATTGTCTTTATATGCACCAACTGAAAAATCAATCCAAACTTGCTCCTTAACCAAAAGATTTTGATCTTTACTAACCCATGTTGTATAATATGGCTTAGGATGAGGAAAATAATTCAAATTCAATTTTTTTACAACTTCATAAGCAACTAAGTTATTATGTGCACCAGAATCAATGATAAGTTTGCATACCTTACTCTTACTCAAGCAATTTGTTTTGAAGATACACACTTGTGGTGCTGATTGTACTAGTTTTCCTTTTCCCAGTAGAAGACATTCTCCTACTTGTGGATAAGCCAAAAAAGATTCATTCTTCTCCTCTTGTTGTATGAGACATTCTCTCCTATCTCTTCCTTCATATGATTAATTCCACTTTTAACACCTAAGTTATTGATCCCCTACCTCATTACAATGAAAATATTTGCCTGTGAAGAAACCACTTCCTCTTCCTTCTCCAAATTTTCCACCTCTATAGCCTCCTTTTTGGTATGATGTGAATTATTTTCCTTTATCCTTGTCATTTTTTTTTTGAATTAGAATTTGTCCTTCCACCTCTTCCTCTCAAGGCTCCACCTCCTTTATGATTATTTCCTTGCCTTTCATTCTTCCTCTTCAACTTTTCTTCTTCTCTAACAACAAGTTGAAAACACTCTCCAAGGGTTCTTGGCATATTAAACCCTATCTCATCCTTAATGTTGTATCTTAGGCAATTAATGTATCTACCCACATTATCATCTTCATATTCCACTCCTCTCCTAATGCTTAGGGTGTGAAATTTCTCAGTATAAGACATAACATCCATGTCCCTTTGCTTCAAGTTATTCCTTCTCATATTTGTTTGTATTACCAAATCTGATGGAAAAATTGACTCTTCACCATTGTCTTCATCCTCTCCCAATTTGAGGTTTTGTTCAATCCCCTTGCTATAATTTCATTCTGAATGCTGGTCCACCATGTAAGGGTTGTTACCCTTAACCTTGCCTTGGCCAACTTCACTTTCTTTTCCTCTTCTACATCCTCTAAGTCAAATTAGTTCTCTAGTGCTCCTACCCATACAAGCACTTCCTTAGTATCCATCTTACCTTTGTAGATGCAAAAATATACATTGATTCTTCCACCACTGCCCTTTACTGCTTTAATCAGTCTCACAAATATTTTCTCCTTAGGATAATCTTCTTCTCTATGACCCCTATTTTCTTGTCCTTCATTGTACTTGTAGACACCTAAATTTGACCAAGTGTATCTTAAGCATTCAAAATTGTAAATCTCAGCCAGTTGCCTCAAATCTCATCTCAATGCATTAAAATGGATCAAATCAAATGGATATTTATCAAGCAAAGTGGACAAAAATCAAATTAAATCAAATGATTAAATAATCATGAAATCAAATAATTAAATTCAAGCCTAAAAGGGATTAATCAAATTATGCAATTGAT
>MU223836.1:388666-408716 GCA_018584345.1 Thuja plicata | reverse complement strand
ATAGGAACCGGCCTAGAATCCGGAGACTCTTCCTCATCCATAGTTCACCCACAGCTAGAGGAAGTTTCCATTGTGAGGATGGAATTGTCGTGTAGCCCTAATGCCTGAGTTAGGGTGACAATTCTAATCCTAAACAATAATTTTTCCTTCCACCTCTTCCTCTCATGGCTCCACCTCCTCTATGATTGTTTCCTTGCCTTTCATTCTTCCTGTTCAACTTTTCTTCTTCTCTAACAACATGTTGAAAACACTCTCCAAGGGTTCTTGGCACATTCAACCCTATCTCATCCTGGATTTTGTATCTTAGGACATTAATGTATCTATCCACCTTCTCATCTTCAACTTCCACTCCTCCCCTAATGCTTATGGTTTTAAATTTCTTAGTATAAGACATAACATCCATGTCCCTTTGCTTCAAGTTATTCCTTCCCATCTTTGTTTGTATTTCCAAATCTGATTGCAAAAATTGACTCTTCACCATTGTCTTCATCCTCTCCCAATATGTGGTTTTGTTCAATCCCCTTTCTATCCTTTCATTCTGGATGTTGGTCAACCATGTAAGGGTTATTCCCCTTAACCTTTCCTTGGCTAACTTCACTTTCTTTTCCTCTTCTACATCCTCTAAGTCAAAGTATTTCTCTAGTGCTTCTACCCATCCAAGCACTTCTCTAGTATCCATCTTACCTTGGTAGATGGGAAAATATACATTGCTTCTTCTACCAGTTCCTTGTAATTCTTTAATCAGTCTCACAAATCTTCTCCCCTTAGGATCATCTTCTTCTCTATGACCCCTATTTTCTTGTCCTTCATTGTACTCTTCTTCTCCCTCATTGTTCTCTTCATGAACCTCTTCTCTCCTATGTTATCGCCTTTCATTATCTAAGGCCTCTATCCTTGCTATCAACTGTATCATCTCCCTTCTCATTTGTCTTTGTTCCCTCTCCTTTGCTTTTTCCAAATCTCACCTTTCTCTCTTTTCATTCTCAAGAGTCTCCCTCAATTCTTCTATCTCCCTAGCCATCTGGTTCTTTGGTGCCATGAATTCTAACTTATTCTCTTACTCCCTCAAAGATCTACTAATGAGCTCTAATAGGACCTAATGTAGAGGAGTTGGGTGAAATAAGTCTTTAATGACAATGGGTTAATTTTATGCACTTGTCCTACTAGCACCCAAAGCCAACCAACTACTTCCGAAAGACCAAACAACTTACCAATGACCAAGGTTGATGTACTTAGCTTATTTAGATATAATTAAAAAGTATTCAAGTTTTTATTATGTTTTTGACAACACCCAAAACTCCAAACTCTTCAAACTGTCCTAATAGGCCTAGAGCCTCTACTAGCCCTGCAGTGACCTAAAAGAATTTATTTCTCCACACTTCTCCAAAAAGATCTTAAAAATAAGTCCTGATTTTGACACCCTTAATCCCACTCTATAACATATCAAAAACGTTCAATAGGTTACTTTGGACCAAAATCTCAAAACCCAAACTGTACCCTGTTTGCAAGCCTAAAAAGTGTCACTTTTACGAAGGAAGTATAAACAAAACTCCACTCCAAGTTTCCAAACCCTGGATAGTACTATAAATTGTCTTCAATTAGAGGATTATCAACTTACTTAGACTCTATGGTCTCTGCAAATACAAAAGCCCCAATTTGGCTCTTTAATACCCTTAAAACTAGGCCTTCTTCAATGTCTACTCTCCTATCATTATACCACCCAATAAATGATGGGTTCACCTTTAGTTTGACACCCTTTAGTGGATTCAAACATAAAATACCCCTCTTGTTAATCTAGATTGCTCGTTGCTACACCCGTCCAAGCAAATCATCAAATTTTCCAAACATTATCCTGGTGATCAACATAATTAAACACTTCATCTACATATTAACTTATTAGAAATGTATTGTACATGTTAGAACATAATCATTACATGATAATGAAATCATTAAAATTCATGGAATGACCATATCTTCACAAAACTATCAACTGTTATTAAAAATCAGAGAATTTAAATGACTGTCAGCACCAAGTTGTGTAAAACTGAAACAAAAATGATCTTGGAACATTCACAAGTGTATATAAAAACTATGTAAGAATTATTAATGCATATGGAACATTCAAAGATCACTATGAAACTTAAACAATGTAAAGGAACATTAAATATTGTAGAAAAATGGTGTTATTTGAATTTACTATCTCTCAGTCCGTACACTAGGCTTCTCTATATGTCATTCAATGATCAATTACATCCTTATAGACCTTCTACCCAACTAATACAACCAACTTGGTTAGTTACTTTTCTTTGTTAAAGCTTAAAATGAGAGAAAACTAAGTTCCCTCCAAATGACCAATTAGTCATTGCTATTTAAATATTTAAATTTTCAAATGCCATTTTATTATATTTTTCTTTCTAAAACTTATTCCAACTAATGTAATATGATTCCATTGGATAATTTATGATTCCTAAACTCCTAATTAGACTCCTAGGATGATATTGACCTAATTACAAAGCATTTGGGTCCCAAGGTCCTTGCTAGGACCTTGAGGACATTTGTCCACTAAAATATATTTGTCATTACAATGTGCCATAATTGGCTTCAAAAGGTTCTGATTGATCTCCTTGGATGTATTCAAGCCTTCATGCATATCTTGAGCCTTAATGTTGTTGTTTGTCCTCCTAAGTGCCCCTGCCCCAAATAACACCATTAATTGTAATATATCATTATAAAAAGACTTATGTATAAACATTTTATTTTATTATATTGTGCAATAAATGATATTGAATATAACTTTACAATTCTAGTTTCACTTTTCATTTTGGTTAAAGTAGCCAAAGGCTATTTGAATTTTCCAGTATTTTGTTTTTACTTTATTGAATCAATTTAAATATTAAGGATATATTAGGTTGGAGCAAAGAGAAAACCATATTTTTGAATGAATGTTTTCTTATATCTCTCAAGGAGAGATTATGTGAATCTTTCATATAGTAAAATAAATCACAAAGTACTAGGGATTAAACAACTCACAGATTCATATAAGGTGTGAATTCAAAAATTGTCTAACTAAGTGATGCAAAATTATCAAAGAAGCGAGAGATTGACTTTGTTGCCCAAAAGGAGGAAGGCATTGATCAAATTTTATTTCAAACTAGTTAAACCACTTTCAATTTTAGTTTCAATTGTAGATATAGGGGTAGGAGTAAAATTTAGATTAATCTATTTCAAATATTCATGACAATTTGAAATAGAGAGTAATTCAGTTAAAAATATAAAGCTATAATCTTCCTGAACATTGAAAGGAACATCAACCTTAGTCTAGCAGAGCCAAAAGTACAGGTGAGTTTGATCATTCTGATCAATCTAGTTCATTGACCAAGTCAACTATAGAGCCTGTTCATACAACCTAACACAGTCTTAGGGTTTAACAACTTATATATTTGGGAACCAATAGATTGGCGAGTTTTTTGGTGACTTGTGTATGAAATAAATTGTTAAATTTGGCCTAGAGCCTCTAGTGTTAACTTGTTGAATTTTATACAGTTGAGTTTTCCCCATTCGAGTTGCACAACCAATATATTGGCAATTCTTCTGGGGATAAACACATAAAATTATCATTGGGCAAGTCAGAAAACTCTAACTGAATTTGTTACAGTACTAGTAAGGAATTATTGAAATAACTCTACTATAGGAGAAGCCCTAGAAGAAGAATCATTTTCTTCTTTAAAAAAGGTGACGAATCTATTAAAAGAAACCTAATGAACAAAATAAGAAGCAGTTGTAATAACTTTAGGCATCCAAGATGTTCCAAAATACATATCCCTTCATGTAGAAAAAAGCATTTGTTCTTGAAGAATATAAGCCATTGAATTTCAGTAATCTTACTAATGGTTAGAATGACTTTCCTCTAAAGCTCAAAAAATATTTGCCAAAAATTAATGGGGACAGATCAGAATCAACAGTCGGACATTGAAAATTATTTTATGAGTTCATAACAAATTATCAGGGTTATGCAAAAGATATTGGTATGAAATTATTTGCTAGATCTTTGACAGGTCCTAAAATTCAAATTTTTAGTATGCTACACTTGCAAAGTACCTCATCATGGGAAGAATTCAAAAGGTGGTTTCTAAGTGAGTTTCACGACACTATAGAAGATAATGCACATATCCCTACAATTCCAATTTATTCACCATAATACTTTGCATGCCAAAATGATTTTCAGCCAAATTATGAGCAGGCCTCAAGTAGTGTTGAGCCCAGAGTATATGTTGATGCATTGTTTGGTATAAGAAAACAAGGAGAGGAAACATGTTATCTATCTAAAAGGATTATATATGCATATGGAAATTCTAAAATGTTTGATACCTCAAAAAATTGAATGTATTAATTCTTTATTAAATAATATGACCCATTCTTGAAGTTTCTTCCTGAAAAGTGCAAATTGAAAAACTTTTCTCAGATTCTTGAATGATTTTACATTGTTGAGAGTGCAAAGAAACATAATCCAAAGAATTTCCTATCACAAAATATTCTTGTTAATGAAGATGCACCAAATGATAAAAATATTAATCAAACCTCATAATCATCACCATTCAAGACCCTATTTAACAATTAAAAAATATTTAAATCAACATCAATGTTCATACACAAATGAGGGTGTACCAAAAGAAGAAATGATTAATGATTATATTTTCTATCCTATGAATGCAAATAAAACTCATGATAGTGAATTAGAAAATGGTTGTAAACCTCAAGAAATTATTATAAGTTCTTATAATCAGGAATGATATCAATTGTCTAATACACATTTTGAGAATGGAAAACATATCAGTCCTAAGGAAAATTAATGATTATGATTTCCTGACAGTGAGTCAATGATAGATCAATTGACAACTGAATACCGTGATAACAATTTTGATGAAGAAGAGGCATGTATCAATGATAATATATAAGAGGTGAATATTTTTAAGGAAGAGGGTTCATCTAATGGAGAAATACATTATGATCAACATATAGAAGATGTATATACACCTAAAAAAGTTATCAATTTTTTTAAAATCCACCGTTTGGTCAGATGACAAAAGAGAATCACACAACATCTTGCTAAAGTATGTCTGAAAATGATTTTTCAGATCCACTATATGGTGAGGACAAAGTATAGTGAATCAATGTTTGATGCTAATAATCATATTGATCATGTTAATAAACTTGATTTATCATGTTCTGATGAATCTAATATTGTTGTGGCATTGATAAAAGACAAGAACCCATCAATAGTGAGGTGAATGAGGAGATACATTCACTAAGTAAGCAATTTTTTGATTTTTTGATAATTGAAAATAAGAAATACATGCATGAGAATGATTATCATTCTCCATGTCGGGTATAAATATGTTTTGACAATGATGAGAAATTATGCGACTATAATTATGCATTTCATGGTAAATACAAAAGTACACATATTGATATAGATACAAAGTTTCATTTTAACAAAGTAGGCACAACAGATGGTTGTGAATGTAGTAGTATTCCTAGTCAAGAAGTTGCAAGTGCGAACATGTATTCTGATGCATTAGTCTGGATGAGATTGTCTCTAAAAGTTATTGTGTAGATATGGATGCACATATGTATAATAAATCAAATTCTTATTTTAAATAAGAGATGCATATTTCCTTTCCAAGGCATGTTGATCAACAAATTATTGATGTTGCAGGTTTGACATGACATGGGAAAGTTATGTGTAATTCTGAAAATGGTTATATTTTGGATATGATGTTGCGTCATTTGACAATGCTAATATTGATGACATTGGAGATCAAATGCAATATGATTGTTCTACATTCCAGTTCAGTCAGAGAACCATCACTTGGTCAGTGAATGTGTATGATAAAATAAAGTGCCACAAGGAGTATGGGTATGATTTGATAGATGGCCACAATATCTTCTTGTTATTATTAGAATTTTCTTGATATGAGAATAAAAATTGATAAAGAATATGATGACAGTGTTGAGAATTATAGGTTGATGAAAGACACCATCATGGAAGGCTGATCTCAGTATTATTTTTAGATTGATGATAGTACAATGTGATGAGAATAAGGTGTATGATAGAGGCAAGCACACACTTTTATTTTTTATGGCTTTGAGACATCAATTATGATTTGAATTTTCAAATGGTATCAGTTTGTGAAGGAATTTCTAGTGCATGGATGATTCCTGGAATATTTCTTTTCCTTGCACAGTAGGTTTCCTTTGTAGGACTGAGTTTTTTCTTTATGTCAAGCTTTGGTCTGCCCAATGGATACACACATGGTATGCTCCACCAAAGAAAGTTGGATTCTTGCTATTCCCACAAGGGGCATACATCGCCAACTAGAGACATTGTTGGGACTTCAAAAAATGAGAATGTATTTCCCCACATTTCTCCTAAATCCTATAATTTTACCACTACTGTTCATACATATAGTTAACCTTATATGTCTGTAGCCTTCCAAAAGTAATCATTTCTTTCATAAAGTTGTCAAAATCAAGCATATGAAGTCATCAACATGACTCAAATGATTTCCAAAACAACCAAAAGGTCCCGCCGAACTACATTATCACACCGATGAAAGTGATGTAACCCTAATCTCAATGTGGAGGAAAAATGAAAATTGTAGAAGTTAGATTCAAAACTTTACAAATGCAATTCACAAGCATAAAGTCATAATCTACAATCTTTGCAGGCATTATTGTATTACACGTTAAAATAGGAATAAGGTGCCCAAATTCTCAAGAAAATATCACATAAGCACAAAACCCTACCTATGCAAAGATGGAAGATTTGAAATAGAGTATTGACATTGACATAACATTAAGCATCTAATGAAGGTAGAAGGTGTAACCACCCTAATTTTGTCTTCTCTGACCATAGACCCTATTTTCCCTAAGTGTGATCATACCTCTAATTATGTCAAGACAATTCTTTAATTTATTAGCATAATTCATTTAAATAAAATTTAATCTCCTAAGTGATTTAATCACTAAATAACATTAATTGCCTTAGTCAATTAAATCATAACAATTTAAATCAATCAAAACAAATAAAAAACATGGCTAAAGTAATTAATAAAAGGAATTCAATAAATCCTAAATTACATCTCCATTTGCAGAAAGGGAAAGTCAAATCCCTAACCAATGGGAGTTAAATCACTTGGATCACCTCACATGGATCACCAAAGATTCAATCTCCACCTCTCTTCCACTTTCAATCCTAACCTCTCATACACCAAATTCTTCTATAAATAGAATGCATTTTAAGCTCAATTGGCCCCCCTAATCTTAGAAGCATACTTATGCTGCAAATATTATTAGAAATATTCATGCATTTTAGCTCAATATTTCATTGCATTGAATATTTAATTTTGGAGTTTAAAATGAACAATTCTTGAGCATTTAGACTAAATTCATTTGAATCTTCCATTCTAAGTTGTAAATGTCACTGATAAATGCATAATCTGAGGGCAATTATAGAATTATTCACACTCTTCCTAGATAGGAAGCAATATGTCAATTTTAGTTATTGATTTGATTGCTAACTTCTTCTTTTCACTAATATAATGAATTATTGAAGTGTTGTGTTGCAGACAACAAGTACACAAAATATCGTACACATTTCTGCCGCCCATCGTGGGGCCGAATCTCAAATATTACCTCACATTTCTATTCATTTTTGACAAATTTTCCTTCTCTATTTTCAGGTATAGAGTCACCTTTAGTCACCAAGGCCCGCATCCAGGAAATTAGATTGCATCGAGGAAATTGGATTGCATCCTAGATTTCAAATATCGCATCCAGGAAATCCTGCATCATTTTTAGTAAAGGAACGCATCTGGTATATCTTCAGTTGCATTTTGAGTAATTTATCACATTTGGGAAATTGGGTCGCATCCAGGGTTTCTAGGATCATTTTTGGGAAAGTAAATCGTATCTCATTATTTGAATTGAAATTTAAATTGTTTAACCACTAATCCTCTGATCTGGTTTTCTTTTGTCTATTGAGCAGCCTAATTTTTTATTGCAGGTTGCTGTCAAAACATTTTTTCTCAAAAAGGTGGAAAGGAAATTGCTAACTTGTGGTTTGCAAGTTTTTGGATAGTCTAACTTGTTTTTATTTTTTTAAAGCATTGAAACTTAACACATTTTATCATCATTTACTAAATCAATTAGAGAATTATGCTCTTTTCCTTCAAGGAAAATCAGAAACTCAAAAGTTGATTTAGGACTTGAGGAGAATTTGGGGTAAATGAACAAGGCAAACCTCATTGTATAATTCTTTTTGGCAAGTAATTGAACAAACACAAATCATTTAATCTTGTGGTTAATTGAACAAGCTTCATTGTATAATTCCTTGTGGAGAGAAATTGAACAGCATAAATCATCTAAAATTGTGGGAAAAAGAACATTCATTGTCTAATTTTGGAGATAGTAACTGAACAAGAAAGTCATTTAAATTTGTGGGAAAAAGAACAATCAAACTTTGATTTTCAAGTACTTTGTGTTTTCATAAGTTAGGAATTTTAAAATCAAACTTAAGCTTATTTATTGATCTCACCAGAGGATTTTCTCTTCCTTCCAAGTGGAGGAATCAAAAACTCGTCATGGGAGATTGAGTTTTGGGTGAAGTCATTTCAGGGAAATAACTTGTTTGAAGTGTTTGTGGGAGAAAAAAACATGGAATAGGAGAGTATGCTCTTCTTCTTTTGAAGAATCAGAAATCTTGAACTCCTAAGCTCGCCAATCCTTTGTATAATTTCAAAAAGATTAGAGGGCCTTCCGGTTGGGAAAAAATCTCCTGAGATGACCCAAGCGAGGATAGGTTTACGCCAACCATTCCAACTCCCAATAAATAACTACTTCCTTGTAGGCTAAATCCTCAGAATACATAATCAGTTTTGTTCTTGGAATTTTGACATCATTCCTTGAACATGCTTGGGTGTGTGTAGAGCGGAGCCGCTTGAAAATTGCTTGCGATACTACACACATTTAAGTACTCATAGGGCTATACGCCTCAATTTTTCCTTGTGCAATTATATGGGAAACGGTTGCGAACAGATTGCCCCATCATAATAAACACTTGTAGTCAAAACTACCCGATTCACCTCTGAAAGGGTGATAATCTGTGTGCAATTAAAATAGTAATTACCCCAAGATACTCATGATTTCGTGCCCTCACTTGCATTTGGATTTGGCTAATATGGCATCATAATGAGAGCCATTTCATGCTTGGTGATGGCCATATTTAGATTAGCATTTGAGTTTGTACCTGAGTCTAAGAGCAAAGATTTTCATCCTATGCTTAGAAACTAGGGATTAAGGATGTGTTTGTTCACCCCTGATAATTCAACATTGCTTGATGTGATTAAAAGATCATTAAAAAGATAAATCCTTCAAACAAGCAACAAAATTCAATCCTTAGACTACATGTTGTGTTTTTCACTCACTATAAAGTCTCAGAAAACAATTTGCAATCAGAAAAATTTCATGCATTCCAAGACAAATTTGAAAAACTTGACAAAACATTGACTGAATATCAGAGGCTCGCACCTGGTTGTATTAGGTCGCATTTAGGATCCTGACTCACTTTTGGTAATTTCTGCATTGCATCTAGGGAGAAAGATTACATGTTGTATATCAAAGCTTGCATCCTGCATATCAAAGCTCACATCTGGTTAAGCAGAACCTCACATTTAATGTGTTGCATATAGGATAGTGGGCACTTGCATAGTTTTCTCTCAGAGAAAATTAGTGTATTTGGGTACCCTTTTGGCTCTTTATTCTGGTCCTATTGCTTTTGTTGGTCTCCCTGTTGTTGTTTCAAAACTTTTTCACAAGTCTACCTTGCATGTCCTTTTGGGTTCTCATAATTAGTCTCAAAATGTGTGGTCTATTCACTTTTCAAAACAACTTTATTCCCAGCTCACTATTAGGGCATTCTAACCCTTTGACGTTGGATTCATTTACTTCCATCAAACACAAACAATCCTTTACAACTTGGACACACTTACTTGGACAATTTGAGACTTCACTTGACACTATTGGGAAATTTTTTACATAGTTGAGATTCAAATTCATGGTTAACACAAGGTGCAACAAGTATCTTGCTGAAGAATCAAAAGTACCTACTAGATTGGTACAGTTTCAACAAGGAGAAACATCTCACAATCCCTTATTTGACATAGAATCACCCACAATGGAAGCTCCTAGAAACTAATGGAGTACAACTTTTGAGGAATACAAAAATTACAAAAATTGAAGACAAGAAGACAATAGTAGTGAGGAATAAGTTCAGATCACTCACCCTTTGTTTGACTCAGATAGTGATGGAGACATACCCGAGAAAGAGTATAATAGAATCAAACAAAGTATAAAATTCCAAAGGACATTGGAAAATATTATTGGTGAAGACAAAGAAAAATAATTTCTACATCTAGCATCCATTAGAGTCAAAATACCTAAAGATTATGACGTTGAAAGACTAAAGGAAAAAGAGATACCAACCCGTATGTCTATTCTCACCAAAAAGTTGACCTTGATGCAAGCCGAACTTGCAACACTCAAACAAGAGAATGTCAAACCAACAAAAAATACTCTTTGGACCACATTTGTCCATTTCCTTTCGAAAAGAGTATCAACATGATTCCATTTCCTCCCAACATGGCAAGGCCTAAATATGACAAGTACAAGGGAGACACTGATCCACATGACCATGTAAGAGAGTTTTGTGTTTTAAGCATAGAGTACATGCATGAACCAACATACCTAATGAGGCTATTTTTAGGAAGTCTAGGTGGAAATGCCATGGAGTGGTTCTCCAAACTCACACCTAAGGTGAAATATTTTTAGGAGTTGATACAAATTTTTGTCCAAAATTACTCCTACAATATACAACATGACGTAACCATGATGGACTTATGTAACACAAAACAAAGAACCAGTGAATCCTTTACACACTTTTTACAAAGGTGGAGGAAAATATTTGCTAGGCATTCAAGATCTATTCCTGAATCAGAAAAGATGGAAATCTTCATTAACAACTTGATACCTGAATTAAACTATGCTTTGCAAATGCAAGATTCACCTAGCTTTGATAGGATGATTAAGAATGCCATTCGTATTGAAGAGGTCATGGTTAAGAAAGGAGAAATCACACTTAAAAGTGATAGTAAATCTACCAACTATAACAACAAGCCTAAGTGGTGGAAACAAAACAAGAATTTTGTTAACGATGGAGTGGTAGATGCATCCAATGCTAATCCTAAACCAACAGTATTCAATATAACGAATAGCATGCAAGAAAAAAAGGAAGCTAAGGTAACAACCACAATACCTAAAGCAAACAATGAGAACAACAAGAGTAGACCATGGACTTCTAGACCTCAATGAACATTCACTCCTTTGGGAGAACCTCTTGAGATAGTTTTGAAGATGCTCTTGGACAACTAAGTTCTTACAATTCCCGATTCAAAACCATGGGAACCAGAAGTTAAACCGAAATGATGGGATGATAATTCTTATTGTGTCTTTCACAAGAACAAGGGACATAAGACTAATAACTGTGTTAAGCTTAAAAATTTTATACAAGACCTTATTGAAGGAGGAAAAATAAAAGTGGAAGGACACACCACTAATGAATACCATACAGAATTTAACAAACCATTCCCTAACTATGAGAAAGGGGAAGCTTCTAAAGGAAAAGGAAGTGAATTAAATTACACCTACTCCAATAATGATAATGTGATCAACATGTTGGACATTAAATATGAATCAATTAATGTGATCACTATTAAAGGTGCTAAAGGCACATCCACACAATCAAATGCAGTGACTCGAAGTCAAGCACAAGTCACAATAAACGGAGCTAGCTCATCAAAACCAGCGATATCTTCAAAAGTACCTATTTTCACAATACCCAAACCAGCAGAAAAAAGATAAACAATTACCATTCCTTCAACAAACTATAAATTGGTGGATCAATTGCAAAGAACCTCTACTCAAATTTCTATATTTGAGTTACTCAAAATTTCCTCAGTGCATAGGGAATTTATTGAACAAGCCCTACATTATGCAAATGTTCCAAAATACATTGATGTAGACAAGTTCCAAGCAATGGTAAATCATATCTCAGCACCACACTATCTCTATTTTTTAGAAGAAGATGACAAGTCATTGAAACATCCACATAACCAACCTCTACACATTGAAGTCCTAATTCACAAATCCCATGTCAGATGTGTATTGATAGATGGAGGCGCATGGTTGTGTTAGAAACACTGAGAGGGGGGGGGGGCTGAATCAGTGTTTGTCTATTAATTATATTTCAGCACTTTAAACATAAATCAAACATACATTCAATGAAGCTTAACACAAGAAATCATAACACATGATATGTTTATGGGGAAACCTTGATCAGAGGAAAACCCCGGTAGGAATTAGTACCCACAAATATTGCACTAGTATAATGAACCAGTTAAAGTTCCTTAGCCCTATTAAGAGCAGTCTTTACAATCCAAGTACAATGACCATGTTAGGAGTCTATTACAAAACCCTGTTAAAGGTATATGGCTCACTGCCTGAGCTCACTGCCCAATAAGATGAAGGCTACAACCTTCTGATAGTTGATATACACTATATCAAAAATGAACTGCTATGATGACACTGTTGTCTGACCAATTCCATTTATGTACTAATGCTCTTACTCTCTTAAAGAGATTTATCTCATACTAACTTCACTATACTACTCTTCTATTTCTTTCTCATGCATATTCTTCGACACTTGTAATATACATTTACATTATATATTTATATGTTCATGTCCGAATAGACACGACTCAAAACAAGACTATAGTTGGCCCTAAAAACATAATACACAATGCTTCCAAAAAAATTGGTTTAAGCGTGTTTAAAAAAATACTAAAGACATTATTAAAAACATATAATCAAAGGCGCTTGGCCTTTAGACAACAAAATAATTCACGTTGATCCAAAAACTGAAGTCGGCTACATGCTCTATTTCCTGAACTGCAGTAGTACTATTCTTCCTGTAACTTGTCCATACTATCATTTCGTACCACACATATTTGGACTTAGTATGTATACATCACATAGAACATATATATAAACACACATACTCTAATTTGATCTCTCGCATGTGCGTTGATGTGTTGATCGCTGTGTAACTCTGTCTGTCCTATTTTCCATACTTAGTCATTTTATCCTCTAAGTTATCTTTGATAGAAACTTAATATGACTTTGTTGCCATAATGAAAACACAAAATAAGTCATGTATCCTCTAGGAGTCAACTTGCCAACAGGTTGAACATTTGTCTACCCGATTCTTATCTTATTGATCTCCAATTTTGTTTTTTCAATTTTGTCCAGCTGTCCTTGATAGACATTAATACATATGTTCATGTCTTGGGTGGATGGCTCAACTGATTTTCTAATAGTGTCCACCATGATCTCTGCCTCTTCTATCTTTTTGATATGTTTAAAGGTGAACTTCACTCTGTCCATGCAGTTTTTTATAACCTTCTTACCTTTAACTGCCAATTCTTGCAATATAGATTGCCCAATCTTTAAAGATTTTAAGTCTAAGGTAAAATTCTTTACCAATTCATTCAATCTCTCCTTTTTATACTCATCTTCTACAATTCTAGTAGCAGAGTCTACTAGGTCTGTAAAGTGTACTTTGAAGCTTGTTAGAATGTTGTTGACATCTTAAACTGATTGAATTTTGGCTACTTTCTTGTCTGCAGGCACTAGATCATTCAAGATGTTTACTGCTTCCAAGAAAAGAGGGTTCCTCATAACCTATTTTTATTTGGCCTTTTCCATAGCTAGAACACTGATCTTCATTAAGTCTTCTCCCCACACATCTAAACTTGCTAAGTCAGGAGTTAACCTTGACAACAATGAAGTAGATGGTAAAGTGGATGGAGTGAACATAGTATTTTGACTGGTATCCATGCATTCACTCTTTACTGGTATCTCCTTGAATGGTGTCTCATTATCTTGAGTATCTTTCTCTTTATTCAAGTCTATTGGATCATTGAAGGGAAATTCATCTTGTTGTAAAGATGTATCATTAGTGCACATCTCTTCAGTGCTTACAAATTCTTGATTGATTTTGTCCATGCCATTTTCAAATGTTGTCATGGATATCTTGATATCATCAATCACTATAGTATCTTCTGAGTCTTTTGTTGTAACAGAAGTTATTGACACTGAGGGCGTTGAAACCTGTGGACCTGTCATAGGTGCATTTTGAATCACTGGTTCTGTAACCTATTTGGGAGGATCTTGAGTTACCTTAGTTGTAGGTGCCATTGATGGATACATGTGTCTATCCATAAACACTTGTGCAAAATCTTTTTTCTCTCTTTCCCAACTAACTCATATTCCTTGTTCATAATATGAAGTGTTCTTGTCTTAGTTCTTAGATGAGGCTTCACCAGATCTAACATGATTGCCTTCTCATCATGTGAGCATACAAGGAGAAGATTATCCAATATTTCTTCTCTTATCCTCATATCTTCCTCAATTGCATGTCTCTTCATTGTTTCCAGTATGTTCCATAACTTATCAGGTATCACTGTCTTGAGTTCTAGAGCTGATTTATTAAACTTAATCATATGAGAGATGATCATAAAATGTATCTTAGATTTATCTATCTCTTGATACTTGTCATAAACCTTAACAATTGTGTCTAGTCTCCCTTCATTAACAATCCTTTTCTTTAGGACATTTAGACTAGGTCTGTATCCTACTTCAGGAGGAGCTTGAGCATTTCTTACTGTGTTGAGGATGGGTGACCTGTGAGTGCTTTCTTCCTTCCTCTAGACTTCTTTCTTGGTATAGAAGGTGGAGATGAGACTAGGTCAATGGTGGTAGAGGGTGCAGAGGTGCTCTCTACTTTCTTCTTCTTCTGGATGTCACCAGTCTTCTCAATTTCTTTTGCAATCTTAGCTTCCTTGGCTTTATCTAAGTCTTCTTGAGTGATTCCATGAACTCTTAGGATGCTAGATGTAATTTTGGATGTCTTCCTTTTGTTATCAACACTGTATAATACCGAATCAACTTTATTAGTCTTCTCTCTGTAAGTGCCCCACTTGGGCTCATTAGGATCTTTGGGCGTAAACAAGAGAACTTGTGCATATCCTTCTAACACATGTTCCTCCACTTCATAACCAAGTGGGTGAATCCATTTAGTTCTAGGTTCAACTGCCTCCATACAAGTGCAATCTGTTTCTACCATGAAACTATGGTCTCCTTATATTTATCAACTATCTTCTTAGATAATCTGAACCTTTTCTGCATCTTGATCCTAAATGTTTTAATACCCATGTCCATGGCATCTTTTGCACTGCTCTTTGATGTGGCTTTAAGTGAAATCTGAGACATTGTAGGTTTTGTTCTATCTAGGTAAAGATTTGCAACCTTACCAACAATGTGGAAGTACAAGTAGATGATCAAAGACCCAAACCTGAATGTCTTGTTCCTGTCATGCTTGATAAATTGAATGTTGTCAATCAATTAAGTGCGTAATATCTCACATAGATTGTACTGAGTGTTATCCTTCACCATCCTTATAACTGCTAGAACTGTGGCTGCTGAAACACTATTTAGTCTGCTTGCATGTTGGAACTTGTAACCAAGTATCATAGTTAGAAGCTTTATGTCATCTTCCTTGATAGGATCAACTGTCATACTGCGCTTGTCACTTCTTGATAAACAAACTTGTTCAACTTGATTCTTGACATCCTTGCCAGTAGGGAGAACTAGTCCAGTCTTAGGAAGTCTAGTTAATTCATGGATTAGGTCAGAGGTGATGCAGACATGAACCTCACCAATCCAGAAAAGGTCATCATGTATTCTGTTCAGTAATATCTTCACCCATTCTGGCTCATAAAACTCATGCGCATTGGAGTAATCAAATATAGGGTTATCAATCAAATGCACAAATTCATCCTTGAATGAGTATTCTGGTTTCATCATGGATCCCATAAGAGTGGCTATGCTATTGTATCCTACTATTTCCTTCTTGCAGTAGATGTATGCACAAATATCTTCCATGTGCATGACTCCGAGTGGAGTTTTGGAGAATGCTCCTTCAACATCATCTAGAGTGGACTTGAATGGATTCTTCTTAAAGACAAATCTCTTCCTCTTAGTAGTGTCGAAAACAACTAGGTTTTCCATACTTACTTGGAACTTGATTAAGTAGGGTTTCATGATAATTCAAAACGGTGCGACTGCTAGGGTTCCATTATAACTTCTTATCAATTTACTTAACCACAAAATCTGTTGTGCTTCTATGCTTTGATGCTCAGTGCTCCTGTGCTCTCCAAATTCTATAATATTGAATGCAAATGTGAAGAAGATCGAACATTTACATATTTTTATAAAGGTTACTGCACTTAATGTTTGCAACCATACGCAATTTTCACAGAGAGTTTCAAACTTTTTTTTGAATGTATTATAGACAATGTGTGTATGCATACTGCTATATCATGTGATCATAAGCATGAATCCATAGCTGCATACTCAGAGGTGAGTATACCAGCCGTGCAAGGGTTCCTAGCTAGAATAGCTCCCCCTAAGACCAAGAAGGTCTATTCAACCAGAAATAGAGGATGCGTCCACTATGGATGCATCAACTACTTTGTTCTCTGCATTGTCCTTCTTTACTTCAACCCAAATTTTTCTTGAATCTTATTTTTCTTGAACAAACTTGACTTCTCCTTCTTCTTCAAATAGTGATTTCTTAGGATCCTCTTTTTTTTGAGTTCTGGATCTACAGAACCTTAAGATGTGTCCAACCTTTCCACATGTGTGGAAAATGATAGGAGGTCTGATATTTTTGTTCATCATGCTGCACTGCTTTGCTGTGTGTCCATTGTAATTACATATAGGACATGTAATACTCTGCAAATTTCTTTGAGTCTGATTTCTCTGATTGTTTTGATTCATTTTCCTCTGATTTTACTGTGACTGATTTCTTTGATTTGTTCTACAATATATAGCCCTGTGACCAAATTTATTACAGGAGTAACAATAACCATTGAAAGGTCTTACCTCTTTTCAATCTCTTTCCAAATGCCCATGTTTATGCTAGTAATAACTGAGAGGGGGGGGGGTGAATAAGTGGCCTTAAACATTTATCCAATTTCAAACTTTAATCCACCAATCAGTACTTCTCAAATTATTGAGTCCCTACAAGATGTATTCCTTTGAAATACTTGAAACAAATAATTGTCTGTTGGTTTACCTTGTCTATCCTTATTCTCCTTGATAACCAATAAGCAGTAAACTATATTTACCGATACTTAGTAAATATGCAGAGTATACCAGTCAATCCATAAATGCATATGTAGAATGTAAAATAATAAAGTAATAAACCATACACATATAACACAAGGATTTTTACGTGGAAACCCTGTGAAGGAAAAAACCACTGGGACCGGTACCCCAAATTTTCACTCTTCTCAAGTGAGCCCTGTTAGGAGCCAACCCTGTTAAAGGTTACAAACACACTGTTAAGTGTGACCTTGTTAGAGGATTTTCAATACATAGGTTGTCACTTAGAATCTGGCATCTATGCTACCATCCTTGAATCAATCTCATGACTGTCAATAGGGTTTATGCAAATCTTACTACCATCCTTGAATCAACCTCCTTCATATACTATCAATAGGCTTTAGGTAAGATCGGTGCTACTATCATGAGTCAACCTTCTGGTAATATATTAGGATATACCTCAGTTACAAAAGATTGTTAAGTCTTTCTCTGTTAAGAGACTTAATGCTTCAATGGTTAAACTAAAACAAAATGACCTATTTCTAATGCAACTGAATTGCAGATTTTCAGATCTATTTACTTACAATATCTTTATGATCAATGTATCAATACAATTCTTTTGTACTTAACTCTTTCTACTCTATGATGGTGTTCTTTTCTATTCATCGTTGTCTGCAAAATTCTTTAGCTCTCCCTCAGCTTGATTGATCAAGACTGCATGAAGTTAATCCTTCATCAGTTTCTCTTCAGCATCTTCTATCAGTTCACTCCCTCGTGTCTCTGATTGCCTATTGACCACATAGAGAATGAAAAATGCTTGTCTCTTAAATAGACATGATATTCCTTAATTCTTGGTTCTTGATTCTTGGCATGAAAAATAATCTAGCCAAATTGATTTATGGCTTTAACTCCTGATTTATCTCATAGTTATCTTCTTGCCAACTATGTAAATAATCTTTAAATCACTTACTTAACTATGGTTGAATAAAACAAATCGAACAACCAGTTAAGTCTATCTTTTAGTTCTACCAGCTAGATATTTTGTCATTTTCTGATCTCTCTATTCTGTCGGTCAATTCTGTAGTTCATCGCCAGTGACAACTGCCAGTTCCGTTGGTGTCACTTCAGTTAGCTTCGGGATCTCCATCTGTCGGGCATCATTGGATCTTGCTTGTCAGGAAAAAATGCTTTTAGCTCGTTGGGAATCTTTTGATTATGCTTCGTCTGACAATACTATCTTCTGCTCGTTGGGCATCACTGTGACTTTTATCTCTGCCTTTACCGATGGTGTGCACTCCGCTGGTGTATTCTTTCACTTAGTGAATACTTGACTTTTGTGCATTACTGAAAGCATAACCTCTATTCCATTGATTCTCTAAAGTCTTTGGCATTATGTGTATGACCATACAGATGATATCAAATTGACATCAATGACAATACAAAACATTAACTAATTTAATGTCTTGCATCATCTTCAACTTAATATAGTGAACCATTTAATCAGTTACATGTCATCAATCTCTCCTTTTGGCATTGATGGCAACATACTATATTATCATACTATACTATTTCTAATACAATATGAAATACAATTGTTGAGATTCATCACATTACCAAACAATTTGTTTTGATAACTGATAAAATGTCTGACCACTGGTGAGCTCTGTATTAGCTCAGATTTGATTCTTGCAGCTTTCTTTTTCTTCTTCTGATGTGTTGTGTCCCTTTTTTTTTTACTGTTCTACTTCTTTGATGTCTTTGTCTTTTGTTTGCAACTTTTATACAAATTCTCTCCCTTTGGATATGATCTCTCCCTGTTTGGAGTAATCTGATAATGAATAATTTCTGATGATAATATGGAAACATTCTCTCCCTTTGACAATAATGCCAAACAAATATTTTACAAAATATCTGACACTCTGTCAACCAATTTCTTCTTTCCATAATATATTCCTTGAATTTCCCTTATCCATTATCAATATAACAATCTACTCTAGTGCTTGGTTTTGATATATACCTTTCTGTATATAGATGTAGCATTGAAGTTCAGCTTCTGCTTGCATCAATCCTGAATGATATTATGATAATATATGGTTGATGCAACATTCTATCCTTTTACTAACTGTTAGACATGGGTTTTACCCCTAGTCTTTTTCTCAGGTACTCAAATGTATCCTTTGGCAATGGCTTAGTGAAGATATCAGCCAATTGTTCTTTTGATTGCACATACCCAAGTATTTATTCTTTCTCTTTAACTTGTTCTCTTAAGTAATGATACTTGATGGCAATGTGTTTAGTCTTCGCATGCATGACTAGATTCTTGGAAATATTTATTGCACTAGTGTTATCACAATAGATAACCACTGGTTCTTTGATCTTCATATGCATCCTGTCCAGCAACTGTTTGATCCATGCAATATTCGAACAGTTTGTAGTAGCAACAAAATATTCTACTTCTATAGTAGACTGAGAGATGCATCCTTGTTTCTTTCTAATGCATGTGACAAGTCTATCACCCATAAAGAATGATCCTCCAGTTGTGCTCTTCCAATCATCAGGATTTCCAGCCCAATCAGTGTCGGCAAACACTTTTAGTTCAAATTTTCCTTCTCTTCTATACCATAAGCCAAATTCCTCAGTATTCTTTAGATATCTTAGAATTATTTTCACAACAGTTATATGTGATTCCCTGGGGTTAGCAGAAAATCTA
>MU223836.1:366602-382732 GCA_018584345.1 Thuja plicata | reverse complement strand
CAATTGTTAGAAACACTGAGAGGGGGGGGGGGGGTGAATCAGTGTTTGTCTATTAATTATATTTCAACACTTTAAACATAAATCAAACATACATTCAATGAAGCTTAACACAAGAACTCATAACACATGATATGTTTACAGGGAAACTTTGGTCAGAGGGAAACCCCATTGGGAATTAGTACCCACAAATATTGCACTAGTATAATGAACCTGTTAAAGTTCCTTTGCCCTATTAGGAGTAGTCTTTACAATTTAAGTACAATGACCCTGTTAGGAGTCTATTACAAAACCCTGTTAAAGGTATATGGCTCACTGCCTAAGCTCACTGCCCAATAATATGAAGGCTACAACCTTCTGATAGTTGATATACACTATATCAAAAATGAACTGCTGTGATGACACTATTGTCTGATCAGTTCCATTTATGCACTGATGCTCTTACTCTCTTAAAGAGATTTATCTCATAATCACTTCACTATACTGTTCTTCTATGTCTTTCTCATGCATATTATTTAACACTTTTAATATACATTTACATTAAATATTTATATGTTCATGTCCGAATAGACGCGACTCAAAACAAGACTATAGTCGGCCCTAAAAACATAATACACAATGCTTCCAAACAAATTGGTTTAAGCGTGTTTACAACAATACTAAAGACATTATTAAAAACATATAATCAAAGGTGCTTGGCCTTTACACAATAAAATAATTCACGCTGATCCAAAAAATGAAGTCGGCTACATGCTTTATTTCCTGAACTGTAGTAGTACTGTTCTTCCTGTAACTTGTCCGTATTGTCATTCCGTACCATGCGTGTCTTGACTTAGTAAGTATACATCACATAAAACATATATCTAAAAACACATACTCTGATTTGATCTCTCGCACATGAGCTGATGTAATGATCGTTGTATAACTTTGTCTGTCTTGTTTTCCATACTTAGTCATTTTATCTTCTAAGTTATCTTTGACAGAAACTTAATATGACTTTGTTGCCATAATGACAACACAAAATAAGTCATGTATCCTCTAGGAGTCAACCTGCCAATAGGTTGAACATTTGTACTCTCAATATAATAAAGAAGTTGGGTCTTGGAGAACAAACCATTGATTCAAGAAGTAAGATAACTATCAAAGCTTACGATAAAGAAGAATGATCATCTAAAGGCCTCATTGTTCTACCAATCAGAATAGGACCAGTTGAAAGAAATGTGATTTGTCAAGTTCTAGATCTACCCTTGGTTTACAACATACTATTAGGGAGACCTTGGATCCATGAAATGCAAGTAGTACCATCTACTTACCACCAATGCATCAAATTCCCACATAATGGGGTGGAAGTAACAATTCCTGTAGATGCCAGTTATACTTGCAACAATGCTAAAGAAGATAGTATGGTTCCTCATAACAAGGAAGTTACAAAAGAAACTGTACCTAAAACTACCAAAGACATGGTGATGAGAAGCTTTGGAAAGAAATTAAAACTTGAAGAAACTAGTATGGGAGAATACAAGCTAGACATGACCCCATCATTGACAGAACTTCTAGTGTCTCCAAGATCTTATGGGAAACCTTCCTCATCTTTCACACCTACTACATCTAAAGAATGAAAATTCACAAAGCAATTGGTATGGTTAGAGCCTCTACTTCTCAAGAGGATGAAAAAGAAGAAAAAGTAGTCTTGGCTTGCCTTTACAAAGGAGAACCAAAAGAAAATGAGGTAAAAGATGTGGAGATATCTATAGAAAAGTATGGTAAAGGGTATGAACTTCTCAAACAAATGGGATATAAAGGGAAGGGACCTTTAGGAGATAAAGGAAAAGGACTTGTTGAACCTATACACATGGAATTTAGAAATAACAAAGACAAAAAAATATTAGGTTTCAATAAAAAATATGAAAACCCTACTTCAAGAGATGGTCCAATCTTTGATGAAGGAAGTGATGATGAAGAAGAAGAAAGAGAACTTGAACAATGGACCTATGCCAGATTATTGCATATTGGTACAGAGTATCCTGAATATCAAGGAGAAATATATGTACCTACTTTTTTAACACAACAAGACACTCATGTTCCTTTATTGACACAAGCTACTATTCAAGAAGAGGAGGAAACAATAGAAGACTCTCCAGAAGTTCCACTGATAGAAGACACTGCTGAAGAAATACCCCAAAAACAAGATTTACATCCTAACTAGGGGAAGTTGGTCACAATTTCACATGTCCTGGATTTACCTCACTTTGATCTACAAGTGGCTAATAGGGTACATCAGGTAATTATTGCTGAGTTTCTAAAGAGATCAGATGATGAAATAACAAACTCACATGATTATGAATGGGATAACTTGTCTAATGCTACTATGGACATTGAAGTAGATGTGATTCATAAATTTGCATCTCCATTGTAAAGAGGAGATATTTATAACACTTCCCATAACACTGTTGTTGTTCCAAAATCATATGAGATACCACTACCTAGAATTCTTGACAAAGAAACTAGTGTTTTCCTAGGTCTAGAGGACATCCTAAGACTACAAGCAATGAGTTCCATTTTTCTAAGAGAAGAAGAAGAAATCTCATCTGATGAGTCACTAGAGTTAGGTCCGCATATTACTAACAACAACCCTATTAATGATGATTTAACTCTTGATGATCTAAACGTTGTAGAAGTTGAATTAATAGAACATATCTTGTCAGTTAATAGTTTTTACATTGACATGATGTTGTCCTTATCAAACTCAAATTCATTATCCTTGATAAACCCTGACCTAATTGATTGGAAAAATTTAGATCCTAATCCTATCATGAACTTTCTAAATGAATACACATTGGCCTATTACCTAAATGCTTGTAAACCTTATCCTTCTCCACCAATGCCAGGAGCGTGAACATGTCAGAGGAGGATATCAAGTTTCTTAGTCACAAATTGAAAAATAAAAAGAAGAAAAGAAATGATGGTGAAAACCAAATTGCAGCAGTGTCATATTCTAAAAAAGTAAAAATTAAAGACATATCTGATGGTGAAAACCTCCTAGAAGCACCAAAAGATGAGATTCTTGATATCCTCACTGAGAAATTTCAAGAAAGATCGTCAATTTTGATAGAACCTACACAACCGGTTAACTTAGGAACAACTGAAGTTCCTAAAATTGTTCACTTAACACAATCCTTATTAGAAGAGGAGAAGATACAATTTACTAAGTTCTTGAAATAGAAAAAGATCAACTTTGCATGGTCTTACATAGATATGCCTAGACTTGATCTTGGATTAACAATGCATCATTTATCTATAGCTCCTGGGATCAAACCCGTGAAACAAAAACTAAGAAAGATGTATCCTCATGTTGCATTACTAGTGAAAGCAGAGCTAGAAAAATTACTAAAAGTTGGACTCATAAGAGTCATCACTTACGCATGATGGATTTCTAATGTGGTACCCATATCTAAAACAGATAAATCTATCAGGATCTGCATAGACTTTAGAGGCTTAAACAAAGCATGTCCTAAAGATGATTTTCCACTGCCAAACATTGATATGATCATAGATCTTACAACAAGCTATCATATGTACTCACTCATGGATGGTTTCTCAGGCTATAACCAGATTAAGATTGCTACTGAAGACCAAGAGAAGAAATCATTCACATGCACATGGGGAGATTTTTGCTAGAACGTTATGTTGTTTGAATTAAAGAATGTTGGTGCTACATACCAAAGAGCTATGAAAACCATATTCCATGATATGATACATAAAAACATGGAGGACTACATGGATGATACCTTAGCAAAGTCAAAAACAAGAATTACTCACATTGAAGACTTGCGGAAGATATTAGATCACACGAAACAATTTCTACTCAGGATTAATCTAAAGAAGTGTGCCTTTGGAGTTCAGTTAGGAAAGCTACTAGGGTTTATTGTATTAGCAAAATGAATTGAGGTGGACCCCGCAAAATTTAAAGCTATACTAGAAATGTCACCTCCACGCAACATTAGTCAAATGAGGACGTTACAAGGAAGACTCCAGTCAATCAGGAGATTTATGTCACAACTTGCAGACATATCACAACCTTTTACTAAATTTATACATAAGGGTGTTACCTTAAAATGGGACAAACATTGTGAAAATAACTTCAAAGAATTAAAAGAGTACTTGGCTACTCCTCCTGTTCTCATGACACCCATTCATGGAAAGCCATTACTCCTATATATCTCAGCTACAACTACATCACTACGAGTATTGTTGGCTTAAGAAGATGAAACTAAAAAGGAAAGAGAAATCTACTATATCAGCATGACACTAGTGTCTTATGAACTCAATTACAACATAATTGAAAAATCTTGCTTAGCAGTTGTCTTTGCATCACACAAATTGAGACATTATATGCTATCACATTGTTAGTCCAAATCTGGTACTTTTCCTTTTCCTTTAAGTGTTTTCTAGAGTCTCCATGATATTTTTGAAAGTCTCAAAGCTGCTTAAATCCTCATTTCAAACTACTCACTGAAAATGTCACCTTGTAGTCCGATCGTGCCTCGAAAAACAAAAGATTATTTGCTAACACTTTTTCTTGAACAGGCTTGAACAACCTTGAACAACCCTGAACAACCTTGAACTTAGTTCATGCGTGTTTGAGAGTGTTCGAGGTAGTTCATGTTATTGTAAGGTATGAAATATGTATAAGACCGACGGAAAATGTTTCATGGTCATGGTGTACAAGAGATTTGACTTTTCAAAGATGAGACATCAGTGATGACAGTGCAGAATTTTTAGTTTAAAGACTAAGGCAAATGAACAAATGGGAATATGTTTGAATAGTATTGAACACATGATAACATCCTTGAACTTGGCTCAACTCTATTCAAGAGTGTCCAAGGATTTTGAAAAAGTGACACATGGAAGAAAAAGTGGGATTCGTCATCACTTAGCAGTGTTTCCTATAGAAAAGAGCATTTTATACGGGCAAATAATGGCGGTGGTTAAGTTTATCTGAGCTGTCAAATTTATAATGATTTTGTATGACATGAAAGTTTGCGCAAGTGATATTAATTTATTGCATGCGTAAACAACCATTTCATTCCTTCAGCCTTTATTGCCTTAAAGATGGGTAATTAATGATCAATTATTTGGTATTCCCTATTTAAACCCTTCTTAGCATCCATTCTTTTGAAATGTTGTTGCTGTCTGTATACGGCTAGTTTGAAGGTAATGGTTTTTGGAAGCTCCAGGGTGCGAAAGTATCTATAGGAACAAGGTGAGTCAGGTTGCACCCTCTGCAGTATTTTAATTTAAGCTTGCAAAATATACAGAATATTTTGTGGCAGTTGTCTGTTTGTTTTTACAAGTACGAAGTCTACTTTTCACTTATTTGGAAGCATTTCTAGTCTGGTTTGTGAAAACCCCATTGTAGCAGACATAGATTTAGGAGGATGTGATTTGAGGGAATCCTTGATAGACTTTCTAGGTGCTTAGAAAGGAAAGTCCCTACTTTGGAAATTTTGCATAGTGGGCTATGTGTAGCTGCTTCCTTCCCACCTATAGTTGTTTGTCCTGAGCTAATTCATGAATGTATCCATAACTATGATCACAGGACTGAGTCCATTCTTAAAAAATATGGTAGTGTCTTGCTAGCTATAAACAGGGAAAATGTTTCTTTAGCTTTCCAAATTCCAGAGCAAACTTTTTCCACTTTTTCTCCTGCATAGTCCCTTGTTAAATTCAAGGAAAATGCAAATGCAAATCAAACTTCCATGGCCAAACACAAGTTGATAAACCCACAAAGGGGAGGTTCCCATTTTCCAAAAAAGTTTAATAGAAGTCATGTGCACTAGTATAATAGTGATGTCATGGTAATGTTGCAAAGGGTTAGAGGGTCTCTAGAGTCCTTCTTCTCAGATTGGTTGTTCTGTTATATTCAAATTGTGTTAGAAGGAAAACAGATGCTGGATTGGGTCGAATTAGTTGCCAGTTCAATGAGGGAACAACTTAACAATGCCAAACTCACAAGGTGTAGTTTCTTCATGTCTTCTTATTTGATGTATTGCTTAGCCTGTACTCGAAAGTGGGATGGGATGATTCATGAACCTTGGTCTGATGGCATGTGTGTTTATGAGTATTTCCCCATTCTTCATAGAAATAATGTAATTTAGAACTACAGGAGAGTGCATGATAGTTTTATGGGTAAAATCTATTTTGAGTTCACTAGGGATTCTGCCAGGAGAATGAGTGCTGAGGCTCAAGATTTTGTGATTAAATTTGGGAGTTTTTATACCCAGTTCCCTAGATTCACTTATGTGAGAGTTGGTGGTTTTGAAGAGGCCCCTACAATATTGCCTAGATATGATTTTGACTGCATTATTTTTGCAGAGGTATGTAGGCAGCTTGCCACAATACTCAGACGGTTTCTGCCTGAAGAGGAATGGGAAAAGGTTTTTCCATTACAGCTAGGCAAATTCTCATGTTATACTATTGAGGATGCAGTAAGTATAGGGAGTGACCCGAGTCATTTTGATTTTAAGTATTATATAGAGAGAACAGGTTTTGATAACAAGAACTTTGCCAGTGGAAGTCTAGGACTTAGGTCTCATATGTTCCTTGTTCCCCATTTAGAAGATTTCTGGGAGGACTATTCTGATGACTCCCAAGTTAAGGAGAGAGAGCACACTCATCTTTGTATTTATCAAATTCTATCCATGAGACTACAAGTCAATGTGGAAGGCATGACAGATGATGGTTCAAACTTGGTTGAACCTAATTTCAAAAGATCTATGGAAAATGAGGAGTATGAAATTGATTGGTTAGTGGAAGAGGAAGATGACATTAGACGTAGGACACAACATGTACTTAAATTAACTAAAGAATGGCTGCAAGAAATAAGAAAACATTCTAGTCCTAAGTCAATTGAGGTTAAATATTCACCTATATATTCCTCCTCCCATGTTTCTAATCCTCATAAATTAATTGAAAATGCAAGTGCATCGAGTAAGCGGTGGACTAAGAGTTCAAGGAAGAAATCTATTGCAGAGCCTTCTCTTGTGGTATCACCTCAGTGAATTACCATGTCAAAGTCTTGGCCACAAGTTAAAGAGAAAATGACTCATGAAAACAAAGAGACAATTAACTTGGAAGATGAAAAGTTTGGGGATTTGAACTATCAAATCAGTGAAGATGAGCAAATAGGAAATGACCTCTTCGATCTTGATGATGTGACTTTGGATTTAATGGATACTCTTGCAAAAACAAGTGAACAGTCAGTAGCAACAAGCGACACACCAAGATGGCTAACCACTTCCATGAACAAGAAATGAAACTTAGTTCTGGTATCTATTCTAGTGCAGGACATCGTCAGCAAATATGTTCAAAAGACTCCCAAGGCCAAGAAAGTTAAGAGCACAATACGGATGTTTGTTGATACTAAAAATAGGAAGTGGATGGCTGAAGTAGCCACCTACAGACCAAAAGAAGAGAAGTAGGATATTGCAGCTAAAGACTTTGAAGTGAATAAAATTGAATTAGGGACTATGGATAAGGCGGGAAAGAATCACCTTTTCAAAGAGATGGCTTAGCAGATGTTAATGACATCATGGCAAGATAGAAAGGAAAAGAAACAACTAAAACATACGATAGTGTCACTCTCCCAATTTATAAACACTTTCTGCAACTTTGATGCCATGCCACTAACCCAATCTCCATAGGTATTTGATCCAAACTCTGTAGAAAGTAAAAAATTTCTAAATCAAGTTCAGAGGTTTCGAACACTAGTCTCCTCAGTTGATGAGTGGATGTCCCAAGAACTTAGCACTAGCCAACAATATATCAAAGATTCGCATTTAGTCCTCCATGATACTGAAGCCATAATAGGAGAGTTGTAGACCCAGTGGCAAGTCTTGGATGGAGAGGAGGAAAAATGGGTATCGGCGATGAGAAAGTTCTTGGCAATAGAGAGATATGGTTTCAGTAAGTTCTGCGCAAAAAAATCTCTAAAATGTGCTGAGGAATCCATTTTCTTCATTCTTAGAAAGAACATCAGTTGGTGTATATCTCTTATAAGGAGCACCATTACAGAAAAAAAAAAAATGAGGCCAAAGCTAAAAAAATTTAGAAAGTCGCTTTAAACGAGTTGAAGGTCATTAACTTCACATAGACTTATCCATCATTGTACGGTGAACAAGAATTGAAAGGTGCTCTGGAAACCTTCAACTTAGCGATAAAGGTGATTAGAGAAAAGGTTAATCCTAAAGCCTCCAACTTAACTTAGATGGCAAGGATTGAATCTATGTTATATCTGTGTGTGGATCAACTACCCAATGTTGTAGAAAAGGTGAAGAAGTTGAAGTGGAGTAAGGAGGCCTCAATGCCCCGGATAGTGAATTCAAAGATCCCGCATCCGCCGTTCGCAAAAAAGCTGGTCCAGGCATATAAAGAATGGAAACCTACCCAGTTGATTACCAAAGAAGATGGGAGTCCAGGGGGAAGCGAGGATCATGCTATGGACAAAGAACCAGATTTAGATAATTAGTTTTTATTTGGTTTAGCATGCAAACTCTCAAGGACACATGTCCTTTATTGTTGGTTTTATTTTATAACTGATTGCCCGGGAGGTCAAGTTTTTTGTGAGACCTCTTAGTGCTTTGATACTATAAGTATTACTATTGAAAACTATAGAAGGGTTCAAAAAACAAGAGACTAATCATAACTAGATAGTCTTATTTTTGGTGATAGTTTGATTTTTAAAAAAGTTAGAGGAACAGATATAGAGAAATTTGATACTATTTTGAAGGAAAAAATTCTATGTGATTGCCTGTGTAGTAATTTTTGGAAATACATTACAGTTAATTCTATCAAATCTATGTCATTTTAAAACAAAAAGCAAGTGTCTCGTGTTGACATTTTGTTTACTCTGCAATGTATGTGTCTATTGATTCATAATTCCTAAACTTTATCTGTATGATGTGTCCTTTCTACCAATTAGTTGTTTGTTTTCATTGAACCTGTTAACTGAAAAAACTGTGCTTTTTCTTTCTTTATCATTCTGCTATCTTTATTAAGGTATTTCTACAATGCTTCTCATCTATGAATGTTGAAGTAACCTTTCTAAAACTTTCAGGTTAAAAGTTGAATTTCAGAATTAGATATTACTAATAAAATATCTCTAGGGAGCTGTACTTAGGATTAATTCAGAGGGAAGTGAATTCAAATCATTTACCCAACTGTTAGGGTCATTTGTCTTTCAAGAAGGGTTGTAGAGTTTTCCTATAAAAGATTTTTAGAGAGACAAATCTATTTGCTAACACACACAGTAAAACTTATTACTAAGATAGATCCTCTGAAATACCTCTTAAGCAAGACAACATTAACATGAAGGCTAGAAAAGTTGGTCCTGATCCTGAGTGAATTTTATATTGAGTATGTGGATAGAAGGGATATTAAAGGAAAAGTACTTGCAGATCAATTAGCCTGTTCACCCTTGCAAGATTACACACCTCTGATAATTGAATTTCCTAATGAAACTATTATGTATTTAACTGAACATCTGTGGAAGATGTAATTTGATGGCTCTTTCATGCAACAAGGCTCTGGAGCAGGAGTTCTCTTTATCACTCCTCAAGGCTACAAGATACCTGAGACATACAAATTAATGTTTCCATGCACCAATAACATTTCTGAATATGAAGCATTAGTGAATGGTCTAAAATTGGCTATGGAATGGAAGATCATAGAGTTACATGTGTATGGTGACTCCCAGCTTGTTATTAATCAAGTAAATGGAAACTATCAGGCTAAAGATGAGAAACACATGCCTTATAAACAACTGGTTGAAGACTTGAAAAATTACTTTGTCTTCATCACATTCCAGCAAATACCAAGAACAGAAAACAAAGCTACAGATGCTATGGCTACACTGGCATCCATGTTAAAATTAGAAGAACATCAGTTCCGCTATGAATTTTTGGTGGAAGAACTATCCTATCCAGCTTTTGATACCCCTGAGTACCAAATAATTTGTGCTTTAAATACCCAAGACCATTCCTGGTATGCCAAACTCATTACCTATCTAACTGACCAAACTCTACCTCATGGTTTATCAAGGAATGAAAAATGAGCCTTAATTAGGACAACATCGCATTATGTCCTCATTACTAATAACTTATATAGATGAGGTCTCTATGGTACACTTCTTAGGTGTTTAGAACTAGAAGAGTCAGAAGTCAGATCACACATTAAAAGAAGTCAACGAAGGTGTATGTGGATCACACTCAAATGGATTTTTGTTAGCTAAAAAACTGCTAAGAGTTCGCTATTACTGGACCACAATGGAAAACAATGTTGTTCTATTTTCAAAAACATGTCAAAAATTCCAAACACATGGAAATATTATCCATGCTCCTACTAGAGAACTCATACCATTTATAACACATTGGCCATTTAAGCAACGAGCGTTTGATTTAGTTGGAAAAATATATCCTAATTCTTCAAGTGGACACAAATACATCATTATGACTACTGAGAATTTCACTAAGTGGGTTGAAGTTGTGTTGCTGATCAAAGCCACTGGTAAACATGTGGCTATGTTTATCCTGAACTACATTATTTGTAGGTATGGGATACCCTCTTCAATTGTAACAGACAATGGGGGCCAATTTAAAAACCAAGACATCGAAGACCTTTGCACACAGTTTCACATTGCTCAACATTGTTCTTCAATCTATTATCCTCAAGGTAATGAACAAGCTAAGGCATCTAACAAGAACATTCTTTAAATCCTACACAGAACTGTGAGTAAGTCTGGCAGAAACTACCATTTGCAACTAAATTTGACACTTTGGGCTTACAGAACAAGTATTAAAACACCAACTGGAGCCACACCATTTGCTTTAGTCTATGGCATTGAGGTAGTATTACCTATTGAGGTATAAATTCCATCTTTGTGGGTATCTTTACAAGGCCTTGTTACTGATGAACAATACCGCATTGATAGGGTGAATGCATTAGACTTACTTGATGAGCGCAAACAACAAGTGTTCGATCATTTTAAAGTGTACCAAAAATGCATGTCAAAAGGGTACAATAAAAATGTCAAACCATGACACTTTCAAGTGGGGGATCTCATTCTCAAAGAGAATCCTAAGAACTAGCCAAATAGAGAGCAAAAAGGAAAGTTTGAACTCAATTGCCTAGGACCTTATGTCATTACTGAAACTTTGGGGACCGGAGCTTATTAGTAAGCTACACCCGAGGGAGATTTTCTTCCTGATCCCATCAATACTCTACATTTGAAGCGGTTCTATGCTTGATATCTAGATAGAAGAGCCCGTGCAGTGAAAAATCTCAGAAAATACCAAAAAAATTAGAAAATTGATCCTGAAGAAATGTAAAAATAGTTGAAAAAGTCCTTAAAAAATGTATCTTTTGGTGAAAACCTAGAAAATAGGTGCCTTGTATTAAAAATAAATAAAAAAATAAAAAAGAACAAAAAATTGAAAAAGAGAAAAGTGCCCTGATGAAAACCTGGCAAATAGGCATCTTGGTAGCAAAAATAAAAAGCTTTGCCGAGTGGTGAAAACCTAGAAAATAGGCGTCACTCAAAATTTGTGCTCTATCTATCAATGCATTGATGATACTAATCCTTCATGACCACACCTATGCTATTTGGTGACTCTGATTCCTTACAAATATCTTATCCTTGCTTGGGATTTATCTGCATTTGCGTCTTAGGAATAGTCATTCTGCATTGGGGGAATCTTTGCTAGCATGTTCAATTTGCATCTGCTAGGTTGCCCTAGGTTCCTATCTAGGATGTTGGCCTCTCAAAATAGTATTTATCAATACTTGCATCAAAATGTCATAGTCATAAACAAAGGTGTTTCTTCAACACCACCTACCTGTAATAGACATCACACTAGTGTTTTTCAACACTTTAATCAAACACTTTCAACAACCTAGTGTTTTTCAACACTTTAATCAAACACTTTCAATGACTTATTGTTTCTCAACACTTTAATAAAAAATGAACTAGTGTTTCTCAACACTTTAATCAACCAATGTCTCTAAATACTACACTGGATTGCAATTCCTAACAAAGTTAATCTCATATATACTCAAACACGAAAACATATTGCTTAATTCAAATTTCTGATTGATGAATCTCTATTGCACTTGAAAAATGAATCTACAGTATTTCTCAATACTACTTAAACACATAGTCTGATATTGGTTTGATTATGACTCTTTTATGTTCCCATGATGTTTCATACTAGGGGCTTCTACGTAGTTATAAATTTTCTTTGATTGATTATCAATTGGTGATTGTTATATCTTCCGAGTTACTCCATGGCATCTATTCAAAGACAAAGAGTTGCAAGGATAGGGGTCATAACATTTTCTTAGTTTTTTGTGTACAGTGATTGTTCCAAATGATCCTATAAAATTCACCTCAGTTGGATGTTTATGGTAAGGGCTACCAACATGAGTGGATAGCTGCATGTATCACGATCCTTGTTATGTGTAAACTATGGGGAGGTTGAAACAATTTCCTTGTCTTTTTCCTAAATCAGATTCTCACTAAGGTGTATGAAACATGATGTACCCAAGGATATGAATTTTCAAGGTCATTGCGGGTCACATATCTTACATTACACTCGAACAAAACTTGATTCTTAATAGTAAAAGGAGATAACTAAATTTTTGTCCTGGCTTCTATGGCTTGATGCCTAAGTTTATTCCAGACATTGCATCCAATACACATAGTATTCATACTTTTATGATACCAGTGGGTATTAGTGACAATTGTACTATCAGGTGATGTCTATTACAAAAACATCCAATGATGATAAAATGCTACAATGTATACAAATCAGTGACATCCTAAGAGTCTACATGTATATGCATTTAGAGATTGCATGATTCATTTTCAAAGAAAAGCATAAAGACTTGAGATTAAAATTACTTCTTGATTCATCAGAAACCCAAGTTAATTACATAATCGATATTACTGATAAAAATGTCATTGCATATCCATGGCATACATATTGCATTCATAAATGAGAAAGAGAAAATAAAAAAACAAAGCATTCAAGCATTGCATTTATTTCTACATCCTAAGTGCATCCATACATTTATTTGCATAAAGAAAATATCAAAAACATACATTTGCATATTCACTTAGCATCATTTGAAACACATTTATATATCTGTAATAAATCAAAGAGAATAAATAATGTCATCACATCAATCTAATCTAACTCATCAAGAGACCAAGATCATTATCATATGTGCATCATATCTAAATATCTATCAAAGAAAGAGAACCCTTGAATATATCAAAATAAGGAACAACTATCTTAGATATATCAAATATGGAACAAATAAAAAATGTGGAACTGTCTGCAAAAGAGTATTAGAGTATCAGGTGTGAATTAGATATACATGTATAAAAGTCATGGTACAATAAATGATCTCAGAAGGGTCCAGATATAGAATACAATAATATGATATCAAAATATGTCAAAATGCAGAATCAAGACTGGCTACCACCCTCTCCCTGATCTGGAGGAGGAGGAGGTGGTACAAATAGAGCTGGTGGAGGCATAGCCCCCTCAGACTGCTGAGAAATGTGTGAATATGAAGGTGCTCTCTAACCCTCTAGAACCACAACATGATATAAACCAAAGTAATAAGCTTCTCTCTATCCCTGATGAGTAGCTACCCGAGCCTGGGTATCTCTCTTTGCCCTGAGCATATCACCCCGTCTATCCCTCTCTTCTCTAAGATGCTTGAGCTATGCATCCCTCTCTTCTCTAAGACACTCAAGATGTGTGTCCCTGTCTACAAGTAAGGCCTCCAGTGTAGTGATCCTAGCTCTGAGCTTCTCACACTCACTCTCACACTGTGTCAAAGAATCACCATCTTTGCCTGCGCCTCTACCTGCGTCCCGTCCTGAAGGCCTATCCTGTGGCCTATCCTACTGAGTGTCCTACTGATGTTGTCACTATCTCTGCAAATCTCTATTCAGTAATGGACCTAGATCTCTCTGGGGAGAAATGATTCTAAGACAATTTTGCCTCCCATTTTCATTGGCACCCTCTCCACTCCCTCCCACAACACCTCCACCCCTATCGTCTTCACCGTCATCCTTATCATCTAGAACTCGTCCTCTATCCAGAGGAGGCTTCCTCCTATCTTGCCTCCCACCATCTATACCACCATCCCTACCTCCATCTCTTCTCTCCCTCTGAGCTCCCCCTCCACCTCTTACAAGTCAATCATCAGTGGGATCATAGTCTAATGGGTCCTCGATGCGAGGAACTGCCTCCTCAGGAGCTGTAAAACATGGAAATGAATGATGGAGCATCTGCGCAAGATATCCATCTAATCCACCTACATCTGCTACATCTGGAAAAAGGTCCCAAGAAATTGTAACCATATCTCTGATGGCCCACAAAGCTATCTCATAAACTAAATGAGTACCCCATAGTGGCTCTTCATCACAAATACATGCATATACTAAAAAATCCTGGCACATGTCCTACACATGTTTGTACTACCTCAAGACTCGAGTCACCAAGAATTCTCTACTCTATATCTGGTCCTTCCCATCAAATATCTTCTCTGGAAGAAATAAGGCATCTATTGCCTATCTGAAATCCACTCCTCACAGTCAAGGTATGTTTGCCACACTACTACATTCATATCATTAAATAGCCGATGCCAATACTCTACCTTACCCAGATAGGGCTGCTAAATCCAACCTAAGTACATGTACACATATGGTTGTTGATCTAACTGTTGCCTGTCCACTATTAGCCGTGTAACTGGGATATGCTCCCAGGCCTAGATCTATAACACAAGGATCCCAACTGTCATACTGCGTGAATACTGGTAAACAATCTCATGCAACTCTCTATAAATGTGGGCCACTATGCAGCTGCCCCATGCAAATATCCGAGATGAAATGACCATCTTCTTCAGCATATCAACCCAACCAACCATGAATCTGTACTGTCCTCTCTCAAGCATCAGAACACCTCCAATCAATCCAGCTAAATACATAGGAAGCTGATTGTAATGATCGCACATGTAGTCTTAAGTGAGGTATCAGGGAGATATAGTATCATCTTCAAAGAAATCTCACATCGTGGTAATGATTGTAATAGAAGTCAAATCAAACTGCACCTCTCGACCCATCACAAGAACTCTAAGAATGCGCCACACATCCTCGGGTGTGATAGTCATCTCGCCAGTCAGGAGATGGAAGGTGTTGTGCTCAAAATGCCACCTCTTGGCTAGAGTAGTCAACAACCCCCGATTTACCCTAATATCGGGTAAATCTTGTTGGAGATTTACTTCTAGTAGCTAGTTGATTGTATGTTTGTCATTGATGACAACATATAATATACAATAGTGTTCTATATGTACTTATTAGAATGATGTTATCAATCCTTGCATGGTTATATTCATGTTGTTTATGTTTTGTTCATACACACAGACTCAGACATGAATTTTCAGTTATGTTGTGTAATTTTGTTAACGACAGTTACAGTTTTTGGAGTTTGTCTGTACAGAGCCGACGTATTGCATTGGTTCTTAAGTTGCACCTATCTTCAGGATATGTGTGTGTATATTCAAGTTTAGTTATGAGTTGAAGATAGTTATCTAAAGGTGCCAAACGTGTTTCAACAAGATTGCAATGTTAGAGTTAATTTGGTGAGGCCGACTTTGTGAAGCGTCGCGTCTATTCAGTTTATATTGCGGGGTTGTAATTATGCTTGTGTGGTTAGTTAAGCTAAAAAGGATGTTATGAAGAGTTTCCTAACAGGTCCCATGATCTCATACATTGAGGAAGATACTTATAGTAGTTCATTCATGGAACACTAAGTGTGAATGAAAAGATAAGAGACAGAAAAAGTACATAGCAGAATATCAGTTGTGTTTCATTCATCAAGGATCTTTGTGAAGAAGAAGTAAAAGATTATAATAAATTAGAACTAATCAAGATAGTAGGTCTACTCTATAGTTCATCATCAGATATAGTGCATATCTTTTCTACAGAAGGTTGTAGCCTTCACCATTGAAGTAGTGAGCTTTTGGACAGTGAGTCCTCACCCTTAACAGGGTTATTTGTAAAA
>MU223836.1:338470-363685 GCA_018584345.1 Thuja plicata | reverse complement strand
CTTGCAAGGATTCTGATTGGCAGAAAGCAATGGAAGAAGAATTAGATCAAATAATAAAAAATGACACATGGGAATTGGTTCCTAGACCTAGTGACAAAAATGTGATTGGAACAAAGTGGGTATTCAGCAACAAGATGAATGAAGATGGTACAATGGTCAGAAAAAAAGAAAGACTAGTGTGTTAAGGATATGCGTAGAGGGAAGGGATAGATTACACTGACACATTTGCCCCTATGAGAAGACTAGAAGCCATTAAGTTATTCTTGGCCTATGCAACATTCAAAGACTTCAAAGTATATCAAAAGGATGTCAAATCAGCCTTTCTGAATGGTGACTTGAAGGAAGCAGCCTACATAGAACAGCCTGAAGGATTTAATCTATCAGATAAACCATACATGGTATGCAGATTGAAGAAAGCACTCTATGGACTTAAACAGGCCCCAAGAGCTTGGTATGAGAGACTGGATGGTTATCTTACCAAGATTGGATTTAACAAAGGAGCAGAAGATTGTAACCTATTCCTAAGAGAGACTCCTGATGGATTATTACTTGTTGGCATATTTGTTGATGACATTATCTTTGGAGGTAATGACAAGCTTAGTGCAGAATTTGCAAAAGAAATGCAGAATGAATTTGAAATGAGCATGATTGGTCCTAAAAAATATTTTTTGGGATTAAATGTAAAGCAGATAGATAAAGGGTTATTTATAAATCAGTCCAAATATGTGAAGAAAATATTAAAGGCTTTCAAGATGGAAGACTGTAAGCCAGTATGCACTTCTATGATAATAGGAAGCAAGCTTTCTAAAGAAGATGATTCCGTAGTAGTTGATAAAACATTGTATAAGTCTATGATTGGAAAAATTATATATCTTACTCAATCTAGACCAGACATATCTAATGCAACTGACATTGTTGGTAGATTTGCAGCTGAACCAAAATAGAATCACCTAATGGCAATAAAGAGAATATTCATGTAAGGAAACTCAGGTGCAGAAACAACTTCCTACACTAATCTCTAAAGGAAAGTATTGTGCAAATTCTTTTAAATCCTTACAATTTCAGATTTGTTAACTACTTTAACAATGATAGTGCATCCATATACCATGCATATAGAAAATAGAGAATGACACAATGATTTACCCTGGGGTAAACCTTTCGGTAAAAAACCCCAGCACTCCAAAACTTGCACAATGTATTATCTTCAACACAACGGTAACAACACACTTGCAATGCAAGTTCTTTCAAGAGACAATCAACACTCAAAGATAAATACAGTAGCATGAGATCATACCAACAATACACTCTTTTCCTATCCTAGTCTGCAACCCTAAAAAATGCTTATATCATGTACTTTCCTTTTTAGGGCAACTTCCAAAGATAGCCATATTAGGGTTTTACCATTCTCCAAGAAAATAGGAACCCAAAATTTTTTTAACCCCATGATTGTAGAAGAGTGTACAGTACTCAACTTTATCATTTTCCACATGTCTTGCATGTCTTCACCTGTCATTGAATCTTCTAGAAATAACTCTTACATGTCATAGGAATCCGTCATAACCGTTTCAGCCATGATCTCCTTACACACAATTCAAGATGTCGACACATCAAGTGGAGTGACACATCAACATGCCAACTAGACATGTACACTCACACTTAATTACATTATTTGCAAGAAATACATTTTACAAAACAAATAATAAGAATAGGAATTATCCAAGGTTGAGACACCTTATTCCTAACAATTCAGATATCTAAAGGGAACTATAGACTATGGTTTATGGTATCCTAAATAAAAGAATGTACAACTTCATGTGTATACAGATGCAGATTGGGAAGGTTGTATTGATGATAGGAAGAGTACTTCTGGAGGAGCATTATTTCTTGGAGATAGGTTGGTTTCTTGGGTAAACAAGAAGAAGAATTGTATCTCTTAGTCGACAGTAGAAGCTAAAAATGTTGTAACAACATTGAATTGTTCAACAATGGTTCGGACCAAACAGATGGTTAAAGATTTTGGTATACAGGTTGATTATTCTATTGTTATTCACTGTGATAACACCAGTACTATCAACATGTCCAAGAACCCTATGATGCACACAAATACAAAGCACATTGAGATTAAATACCATTTTCTTACAGAAAAGTTGCAGATAATGAAGTAAAACTAGACTATGTGAGCACCAAAGAATAGTTGGCAGATATTTTCACAAAGCCTTTATCAAAAGATACTTTTGAGTATCTCAGGGAGAAGTTGGGAGTAATTCCCTCTCCAAAGTCTGATTAGATAAAGCAGCAAGAACATCAGTCCATGGTGACTGATGAATGGTTGACTACTCTACTTCTAGAGTAGTACCTGTGCCTAATTATTTATGGCGCCCTTTGCCATTGATGTCAAAGGGGGAGTATATAGTAAGGGGGAGTATAAAAATAGACAGAGGAGATGCAACAGTGTAGAGGAGTCTTTGATGAGGATATTAAGAAGATTTTAAAAAGAAAGAAGACACCATGTGCTGAAGATGTTTTTAATATCATATGTTGCCATCAATGTCAAAGGGGGAGATTGTTGGAGATTTACTTCTGGCAGCTAGTTGATTATATGTTTGTCATTGATGACAACATATAATATACAGTAGTGTTTTGTACATACTTATCAGAATGATGTTATCAAGCCTTGCACGATTATATTCATGTTCTAGACATTTTTTTTATGTTTTGTTCATACACGTAGACTTACATATGAAGTTTCAGTTGTGTTGTGTAATTTTTTTAATGACAGTTACAATTTCTGGAGTTTGTCTGTACAGAGCTGATGTATTGCATTGGTTCTTAAGTTGCACCTATCTTTGGGATTTGTGTGTGTATATTCAAGTTTAGTTATGAGTTGAAGATAGTTATCTAAAGGCGCCAAATGTGTTTCATCAAGATTGCAATGTTAGAGTTAATTTGGTGAGGCTGACTTTGTGAAGTGTCGCGTCTATTCAGTTTATATTGTGCGGTTGTAATTATGCTTGTGTGGTTAGTTAAGCCAACAAGGATGTTATGAAGAGTTGCCTAATAGGCCCCATGATCTCATACTTTGAGGAAGATACTTATAGTAGTTCATTTTTGGAACGCTAAGTGTGAATGAAAAGATAAGAGACAAAAAAAGTACAGAGAAGAATATCAGTTGTGTTTCATTCATCAAGGATCTATGTGAACAAGAAGTGAAAGATTATAATACATTGGAACTGATCAAGACAATAGGTCTACTCTACAGTTCATCATTATATATAGTGCATATCTATTCTACAGAAGGTTGTAGCCTTCACCATTGAAGCAGTAAGCTTTTGGACAATGAGTCCTCACCCTTAACAGGGTTATTTGTAAAAGACTCCTAACAGGGTCAGACCCTTAACCAGGTCACTATACTTATTGCATTATAAATAAAAACTCCTAACAGGGTCAGACCCTTAACCAGGTCACTATACTTATTGCATTATAAATAAAAACTCCTAACAGGGTTGCAAGATCTTCTAACAGGGATTATTATAAACAAGTATAGTTCATTGTGGGTGTTAATTCCCACCTGGGTTTTTACCATTTGGTTTCCCTGTAACCAAATTGTGGTGTTATCTATTGTGTTATCTGAATGTGCATTTACTTTATTGTATTCTGGATTTAATAAAAGAAAATAATTAAATTAGCTGATAATTGATTCACCCCCCCTCTCAATTATCCTTTGGAACTATTCTAACAAATCTCTCAAAGATAGTAAACCTACTCGAGCGACTAGCTCTACCTTGTCGCTGGTCAAAGATCTAGACAATGCAAGGACACGACCAGGGTACGGTCCTCAGAAAGATACAACCTCAAAAGGAACCTGGTTAAAAGGAAAGAAATCACATAAAAGTTTAAATCAACACTCTAACGAAGGCAACTATGCAGAAAAGTAATCAGCTAAGTGTTTCTAATCATCAGAAAGAGAAAAATAGTCAAAAATTGGAAGAAAACTGACTCAAAGCCTAGGAACAACTCTGTTCCTATGAGGTATGATCCCTTTTACAGGATGCGATCCTCTATTTCTAGGATGTGATGGGGTATCCAGGAAGCAATCCTATTTTTACAGGATGCGACACAGGATGCGACGTGCGATCCTATTCTAACAGGATGCACAAACCTTCAAATGCCTATCTAAAATTACCAAAAGGGATGAAAACCTAAAAACAAGGTGCGATCCTAAAAATATAAGATATGACACGGGAAATTTGGAGAAAATAGGATGTGACACGGTATTAACCGGGTGTGATCCTAAAAATGGGAAATGATGCAGAATGAAACATGGTATAACTACTACCAAAAAGCATAAAATTAGAATCTAAAAATTTGACAAGGTAGGTTTACAGGTACTTATCGAAGGTGGGTAGTTAGCTGGACACTGATGTCATTGGATGAGCTCAAAATGATGCTTCTCCATGGGGACCACCATCTTCTCTACAAATATCTCTGAATTACCAATGATAAAAGTGAAAATGAATGGGTAAAAAGTGAATTTTGAGATATATATTTGAATTTTTTAGCTATTTAGGAGCTCCAGAACTCCTCCCAGACAACTGAGACTCTTTTTTTTTTTTCTTTCTAATCAATCGGGAAAAAAATCAAATGCACTGATGATGTTCTACACAGCACAGTAATTTTTTTACGACAGTTACCAAAAATGCAAAATTGTTCCATATGTTCCAAAAATGATTCGCAGGCTTTACACAATCAGTTTTCTGGGTTATATATCATAAAATTGCACATTATTTAGAAAAAAATATTGGTCCAACATCATTTTATCAGACTCAGAACTCACATTTTAACATGATTAACTTGGTAAAATTGGTTTTCTCTTAACACACCTTCGTTTCTCCACTTCTTCTAAGTTGATTCTTTCTTGATTCAATCGATCAGTTCAAGTAATATTTCATTTTACAGAGGGATTTATTATTTTTCCTTTGATTTAATTCCTGAGGGGGCATGATCACACTTAAATCAATCAAATTCTTGCTTAAAACAACATTAAAAATGACTTCGTCATCAAAAGACTAAAGGCATGACAGTTCCTTGACTAAGTCCGGACTGTTGGATTGAAGGCTTCAATTCTCACAAGCAGGATATCTTATGCCTAATTTTCTCATATCCTTATTAAGCTCCTGGAAACTTTGTACTGGTCTTCATTTGATCAAGTTCAGAGTCGGTATTATCAATTCTCAGATGACAACCAAGTTCAAAATTGGTATCTTTAAGATCTTTTCTTTTTGACCTTTTTTCGATCAAGTTCAAAGTCAATTCTATCAGTTTTAGTTCAATCAAGTGTGAGACTGATCTCATCAGACATTTCATTCAATCAAGTGTGAAATTCTCAAACTTTCTGAAGTCAACTTCAAAACTTTCTTTGAATTAATACAGTGCTCGCACATCAATTCAAAGAGGGGAAAATGTAACCACCCTAATTTGGTCTGCTCTAACCATAGACCCTATTTTCTCTATGTGTGATCATACCTCTAATTATGTCAAGACAATTCTTCAATTTATTGGCATAATTCATTTAAATTAAATTTAATCTCTTAAGTGATTTAATCACTAAATAACATTAACTACATTAGCCAATTAAATCAAAACAATTCAAATCAATAAAAAAAAATTAAAAACATGGCTAAGTAATTAATAAAAGGAATTAAATAAATCCTAAATTACATCTCCAATTGCAAAAAGGGAAATTCAAATCCCTAACCAATGGGAGTTAAATCACTCGGATCACCTCACATGGATCACCAAATATTCAATCTCCACCTCTCTTCCACTTTCAATCCTAACCTCTCATTCACAAAATTCTTCTTTAAATAGAATGAATTTTAAGCTTAATTGCCCCCCCCTAATCTTAGAAGCATCGTTATGCTGCAAATATTATTAGAAATCTTCAAGCATTTTATCTCAATATTTCATAGCACATTGTTATAATCTTTTATTTTGGAGTTTAAAATGAACATTTCTTGAGCATTTAGACTAAATTCATTTGAATTTTCTATTCTAATTTGTATATGTCACTGATAAATGTATAATCTGAGGGAAATTATAGCATTATTCACACTCTTCTTATATAGGAATCAATAGGTTGATTTTAGTGATTGATTTGCTTGCTAACTTCTTATTTTCACTAATATAATGACTTATTGAAGTGTTGTGTTGAAGACAAAAGGTACACAAAATAACACACACAGAAGGCACTTCATCAAAAAGAAATGTTACACCAAAAATCATGATGTTGAGGAGACATGTCGGTATATCTCTTCACAATATGTTGACATCGGTGAAACATCAAACATCTAACAAAATAAAAGGGAATCTCATCGAAAGAGATTATCGCATCAAAAATATAGTGGGCCTCATTGAATAACTTGTGAGTGATCAAGAAGATGTTAGAAGGTCACCTATGTCTAATATAGTTATCTAAGAGAACCATAATGTAATCCTTTGATGGATTAAAGATATAACAGATAAACATCATCGAGAGGATATAGAAGACTCTCATTGATAAAGTATTCATATCAAAGAAACATCCTTGTTCAAAGAAACATGCTTTGTGCCTCGCCGATCATGATGAGTCACTTTGATTAATAGGGAGGGTGTTGATGTTAAAATGAAAAAGATGATCAGAATGAGCTTTTTATTATCTTTTATATTTTATAACATAAGTGTATCTTTTCAAAGAGACCTAGGTCATCGATAAGACTTCACTAGTTTTCTACTGAATTCATACAATTAATTTGATAAAAGGAAAACTTTTCTATGTAAGAACTCATCGAAAAGAAATACTATCTCTCCTTCAAACCGAAACAAGAAATTTCATTGAAGAAAAATCATATGTCGATGAAACCATTTACACATCACACTAATCAAGAGGATTCTTATCGATGGAGAAAAGAGAGATAAGATATCATCAAAGGAATTATGAAATCAAAGAGATTGTAGCTTTTTTCCATCGATAGTATGAAGTCACATCGATGATATGAAGAACTCCATTATGAGGAAAGTAAGGAAGGTTTATCGAAGGGATAACTATAGTGTCCCCTTGAAATTAATCAAATATAAACTGATCAAAGAGACATTGAGCTTCGATGACGTAAAATTTGAGTCTCCCCAATGAGACTATTCATAGTCAGAAGATTACCTCAAAAAGGGATGTCACACCAATAATTAAGATAAGAATACATTGAAGTAACATATTGGAAATCTCTCCAATACAAAGGAAAAATACTTATCAAGAAGACATTTAGGATCGACAATATTTTTGAAAGTCTTGTCAATCGATTATGAAGGAAACTGAAATGTCAAGCATCAAAGAAAGATGTGTAATTAAGGAAATTTTTTTGAAGTCACTTGACAAGTACATGTCTCCCTGATGAAGAACGCATTGCACATAATATTTATGAAGGATATCAAAGAGGGAAAAATTTCTTGCTAGGAGCTACTATTTTGCTAATTGTTGACAAAATAAAAGACCACGCGTCTCATTGCAAAATCAATTCTTATTGTAAATGTCTTGATTAGTTTGCAGGGTAACTGATTAGTTTTAGTTACCAAAAGTTGTGACCGATTTGGATGGATGCCTTGTGTCTATAAAAGGGAAACCAAAGATTGAATAGAAAGAACATCATCAATTGTAATATATCATTATAAAAAATACTTATGAATAAACATTTTCCTTTCTTATGTTGTGCAATACATGAAATTGAATGGTGTTTGGATTTTGGTTTCACTCGTAATACAGGTTGTTTGGATTTTGCAGTATTTTGTTTTTACTTTATTGTATCAATTTAAATATCAAGGATACCTTAGGTTGGATCAAAAAGATAACCATGTCTTTGAATGAAGGTTTTCTTACACCTCTCAAGGATATATTATGTGAATCATTCATATAGTAAAGTAAATCACAAAGTACTAGGAATCAAACAATTGACAGATTCATACAAGGTGTGAATTCAAAACTTGTCTAACTAAGTAATGCAAAATCGTTGAAGAAGTAGGAGATTGACTCTAATTCTCAATAGGAGGAAGGAATTGATCAAATTTTATTTCAAACCAGCTAAACCACTTTAAATTTTAGTTTCAATTACATATATAGGAGGAGGAGTAAAATTAAGATTAATCTATTTCAGATATTCATGCCAATTTGGAATAGAGACTAATTTAATTAAAAGCATTTTTGTGCCTCCACAACTAAAACCCTATTAGGTTGTGTGGCCTAATGGAGACCCCCCTTTTTTCACTTTTCATTTGTCTTTTATGACAAGTTCCTTATTAGACAATCATATCAGGTCGGTCAGATTGAGGGATTTAGGCTCCCGATAGTTTGATGTCTAAAGTGTGTAAGGGTCTTCTCCTTGTTTTGTCTTTTCTTTTTATCTTCTCTCTTTCTCCTTTTACATTTTTCTATTTTCTTTCTTTCTTAGGTTGAGATGAGATTCTCTTTGGGAATTCAAGGGTAGATGGTATTCTTTTCTTCCCCTCACCCCTGATCCCTGAAATAAATGAAGCCTCAATCATCCCTAGGTTGAGATTGGTGTTTTCAGGGTTTTTGGGGTGTTCAAAGGTCTTAGGACCCTTGAAACCCTAACAACTTGAAGCCATGATTCCTAATGATGGGCATCAGGGTGACGTCAACTTGAAAAAACCCTATAAAAGGCCATTAATGCCTTAATTTTCTTACTTTTCACTCCTCAACTGCTGGAGCTAATTTGATTTTCCAAGTCTTTTCCAACGATATTTTTAGTTCTTGTGTGCACGATTCATGATATTTTTACTTTTGGGGTTTCCATCTTTATGAAATATTTCTCATCATCTTTTTCTATCATGGGTAAGTGTTTCTTATTGTCTCCTTTGTTTAGGTTTTAGGTTTCTTTTTTGTGTGGCTTATGTTGTGATTGGTTCTGTAGTTTTTTATTTTCTCTGCTTAGTGTTCTTCCTCTAGGTTTTGTTGATCCCTCATGCCCGAGAGTGAATTCCCATATGGATTATCAGATAGTGGAAATATTATTCATAGAGGGGGTGAAAACCCTATGTGATGTCTTATAGTATCAAGGATCTCATGACCCCCAACACTTGGAAGGATCCATGGATTGTGAGATCCCCATGTTATATTGTCTCATTGTTCAACCAAATGCCACCCATGTGTCTACTAAGTGATGCCTTCAAGGTATCATAGGATGGTGTGATAATAGATCCCCAAAAGGTTGATCAAGGATTACCCATCCCTCGAAGCTCAGTCACCACTTTTCATCCAACCAATTTCAGGGCATCGGGGGTGTCTTGACCTCCAATCCATGAAAGGGAAATCGAGGATCAAGCATCCTCAAAACCTTGAGTACATACATATATGAGCTCCCATTGGGAGAGTATGAGGGTTTACACGGTGTCGGGGGTCTCGATACCGCTGAACCTTGAAACCCCAAAAGTTGATAAAAATAGTGTTAGGGATTTTTTGGTCTTTATGTTAGGGTTTTTTTTTTTTTTTTCCTTCAGTTTTTCCTATGTTCCTCTGTCAGTTTAGTCATTTTGTTCCTTTGGTTAGGTTTTTTTTTTTCCTAATTAGTATGATTTTCTGATAAGAGATGTTGAAAAGTGTTTTGTTTCAAGTGAATAATTTCAAGCTATGTCTACAGTAGAACCAATGATGTCCAAGTTTGTGGGCCATAAAAACCCCTCAAAGTTGGTCAACCTGCATAGTAAGATCACATATACTAACATTAGATATGGACTTAAATTATTTATTGAGAATGATAGAAAATCCAAACAAGCAGACTCTAGATTAATCTTCTATTGTAATGTTAGGATTGGTATATGCAACAGGGTTCTTGGTAGCCATTCAATCACTAGATCTCATTATGACCATCGCTGAACACTATAAGCCCAAGGAAAGAATAGTTTTGAATATGCAAGGGCAGGTGGTACTGGATATAAGGCCAGATATACTTGACGAGGTTTTCCACATTCCTCTAGTGGATGAAAATAAAAACATATCCAGAGAGAGGGTAGAGAGTAGGTACAGGGATAAGCCTAACATCGAGCAAGAAATTAAAAATATTTATCTGGAAAGGCCCCATAAGATGGAAAAATGGACATAATCAACTGTCATAGGGCCTACTTCATGGAGGATATGATCAACTGTGTTGTTGAATAGGGTCTTTGGTATCTCGTAGGAAATACAACTAGAGACACAGATGGTGTTGTACATTGACACTATCCAAAAAAGGAAGAAGAAGATAGATTGGGGGCTAATAATTAGTGATAATATTGACCAACATCTATAGAGGGTTAAGCCTAACCCTAAATTCTAGATGACTTCCTACATTGTTTTGCTACTTGTGTCTTGAGCTTCCTACCCATGTTTGATAGTCAAGGGGTCTCTAAGAGATCCAAAAGCTTATGTGTGCAAGGTCTACCCTCATGTGGCCACAAATGAATAATTAGATTAATTCAATCCTAAGTGTCGTATCCTCAATAATGCATTCATTTTTGCAATCATCTAATCTGTTGAAGGGGACTTTGCCAAGAGAATGTCTATAGATGCCACTGTCCAAATCAAGAAAGAAGGTAGCTATTTCATCCAATCCTATACCTTCACCTACGTCAGAGTGGATGACTGCACATTTCAACCAAATAATCTTCCTACATACCCTTTAGATAGGTTGTTTTTGATGGAATTATGCCATTAGATCTTTGAAGCATATAGAATTATTGGTACCAAGAATAAGCCATGCTTCCAATTTTGAATTAGGATAGGTTCCCATTTGGCTAGAGATTTCAAAGTAGAAAAATTGATCTATCTTGAGTGGGATGAATGCCCATTCGATAACTTATCAATAGTTTGGGGTAAATTTTATCCCATAGATACATTCAGCCAGGTAATGGGAGCCCATTTCAAGCATGAGCCTCACATTGATAATCACTAGGAAGATTGTACCGATGATAATGAGGTTAGAACAAGAGATTATTACAAGATTATCTTGGAATTGGCTCATGATTCCCTCAAACTGTACATATCAGAGAGGAACTGAGAGTTAGATTCTGAGAATATTTTACTGCTTCTATATAATACAAACAAAAATTTTGATAAACCAATTTTAAATGTTGAGATTGGAGTTGATGAGTCTGATGATATCAACCACCAAGTAAGGCACGTGGTATAATGCACCAAAGATTGGCTACAAAATCCTTTCAAACTAGATCTAGTGACAATGAGTGATAAGGTAGATAAACCTTTGAAGGTGGATAAAAGAAAGGGGAAGAAGGTCCATATACCAACCTTCAAGAAGACCCCATCCACCCCCTTACCTTAAGAAGTTACATGAAATGTGAGGGAAGTAGCTAAAAAATATCTTCCCTAGGTCCTAAAACAAGAAAAGGCCAAGGAAAAAAGGAAAGGATAAAATTCTATCGCTACCCCATCACCTACATCTCAAACAACCCCTTCATATTCTACCACTGTGCCTTCCCCTCTAGAAGTGACTCCAAGTGCCACTACTTCCAGTACTAAAGATCATACCATGGATGTTCCCTCTTCCACTACGCTAAAGGCTAAATCCTTCAAGATCAAAGTCCAGAATCCCAAGGCACAACCTCCATGAGTTCTCTCTTACAAATTATACAAAAGATTGAAGAGGAGGAGCTTGAAGAGGATGCCAATCCTCAATTGGTTAAAAGGATAAGGTCTGCTACAACTACTACTTGGAGGCTTAATCTAGGACAAAATTCTTCAGAAGACCTCTCTAAACCCCCTCAAATAGGTACATGTTAAAGTGTTTCATTAGAAGTACATAATATTGAATCATATTCAACAGTAGAATAGGATGTAAAGGTCAAAGATCCTCTATGACCTAGTGAATTTGATATTTCTAATTTTGAGAGCATTCCAAGTTTTAAGAAGTCTTCACAAGAGCCACCATTGGGACCCAATGTAATAGGTATATCTTTACAGGAAATGGTTGGTGATCTGGGAGGAGATGGAAATGAGAAACATGATTTTCTTGTTGAGACACATTTGCCTTCAAAAATAGAAGTACATGGCAGAAATGAGGAGGTGGAAGGAGATAAAAATGACACAATATCCTACAAATAACTCCACAAAATGAGCCATGGAAGAACAAGCTGAGAAGATTAATTCTCCTCCATCCTCAAAACATGCAACTACTTCTCTATTAGGTCAAAAAGAGGAAATACAAGAGGGAGAAAGTATTTTATTTTAGCTTGAAATATATTTTCCCCTCTCAACCAATACTAACCCAACTTGGTTGACTAAATCCATACAACTGAGGAAAAGGACATAGTGGAAGATGGGGGCCCATGATATATCAAAAAATGGAAGATTTTTCCTTGCAAAAGAGATTGATGAAGAAGAGGAGATTTAAGAGGATGTCGATCCTCAATTGGTTAAAAGGACAAGGCCTGCTACAACTAATACTTGGAGGCTTAATCTAGGAAAAAATTCTTCTGAAGACCTCTCTGAACCCCCTCAAATAGGTACAGGTTAAAGTGTTTCATTAGAAGTACATAATATTGAATCATATTCAGAAGTAGAATAGGATGTAAAGGTCAAAGATCCTCTAGGACCTAATGAATTTTATATTTATAATTTTGAGAGCATTCTAGGTTTTAAGAATTCTTCACAAGAGCCACCATTGGGACCCAATGTAATAGGTATATATTTACAGGAAATGGTTGGTTATCTGGGAGGAGATGGGAATGAGAAAGATGATTTTCTTGTTGAGACACATGTGCCTTCAGAAAGAGAAGAAGTACATGGAAGAAATGAGGAGGTGGAAGGAGATAAACATGACACAATATCCTACAAAGAACTCCACAGAATGAGCCATGGAAGAACAAGCCAAGAAGATTAATTCTCTTCCATCCTCAGAACATGCAACTGCTTCTCTATTAGGTCAAAAAGAGGAAATACAAGAGGGAGAAAGTATTTTATTTTATCTTGAAATATATTAGCCCCTCTCAACCAATACTAAGCCAACTTGGTTGACTAAGTCCATACAACTGAGGAAAAGGACATAGTGGAAGATGGGGGCCCATGATTTATCAAAAAATGGCAGAGTTTTCCTTGCAAGGGATTCTAACCAAAAGAAAGCATAGAAAATTTCCTATAAATGAGGATGTGAGGGAACATGTAGTTGTTCCCACCCAAGACAAGCTAATGGGGGATACAACTCCAAAACATTTTTTGATGGAAGAAGTTGATCTTGGGGTCCCTACCTACAAAGGAGGGAAGATGTCAAATGTATTGGGGATCAATTCCTTATTTAAACATACGCATGATGATGAGACATAAATAAGGGACTTGGTTGCCCATAATAAAATTTTAAAAGATTATATAACTTAATTAGTAGGTTTGATAGATTCAATGAACCCAGAAGAAAAATTGCAAGTAGTACTAGAGGCATGAGTAGTTCCCTCACAGGTAAATCCTTTTTTCAAATCCCGTAATAAATAGAATCAGGAAGTGGAAGAGTTGGGAGAATACATCATAAGACAAGTTTTAGTGCACTTCCATACCATGATTAAGGAGACCATCACCTTGAATTATATGGTATCTAATGGGAAAGACACCAACATAGAGGGAAATTTTGTAATTTGGGATGATTTCCTCCCTAGTTTGAGAACAATGAAGAAGGTTGATGTAAATAAATTGAAAGAAACAACCATTTTTTAGCAAGGAGAAGTTGACAAGCTCAAAACATGGATGAGGGAAATTAAATTGGGAATAAATGATTAAAATAAAATGAAGGAGGTTATCGATAAGAAAATAGACGTTGGCATTCCATTAGTAAAACATGTTGAAGAATTCATAGATTCTTTGGCAAGTCAACTATATCAAGATGAAGATAAAGAGAAGACCTAAAACATAAATAATATTGTTCAATAGTTTAATGGAAAGTTAGTGAGCATCAACACCAAAGAGGATGTGGATTGGTTGCAGAGTGAAAAAGGCAGATTAATGGAGATCAAAGATGAGATATAACAATTCCAACAAGTTGGGAAACAACTTTGTGTTTTCAGGAAAAATCAACAAACCTAGTTGGAATACATGAAACTTCCTCCATTTGGAGAGGTTAATACTACAGTTCAAAATTTTGAAGAAGTCTTTCTTGAATTGGTTCCCCGTACTTAGAAATTTGTTTCACATTCTCTCATTCTTTGAAATTGTTGATGAGAAAAATGCAACCACATTTTTGGTGAAAGTGGTAGATTTTTGAGGGTCAAATCTTCATCTGCATGCTATTTTGTGTCTTTAGTTGTCTACATGGTTGAGATGATGAAGGAGTGTTTGACTCGGTCTTTTTGCACAAAAATGGATCTAGGCGTCCAAGTTTTTGCTGCAGTCAAACTTGAGCTCTCCTAGAATTCTAGGGCACATTTTTGGGTTAAAAGACCTCTTTTGAGTTGTAAACATGTAAAACTCAAAGTCAGAATGTAATGCAATAGTTTAGGAGTAGTTTTTAATTTTTAATCTTTAATTTTTTTTTATTAGGCCTAAAAATAATACCTAGAAACCCTAGTTACAGGTTAATATTTTTGCAATAGAACAAAAAATACATTTGGTGTTGCAATCTTGGTGCGTATCTCTATTAATTTTGTGAATTTGGAATTTATTTTTTAATTCAAGAGCCAATGTTTGTTCTTTTGTGAATTCTATTTTCCTTAAATTAGTTGGAGTTAGCTGTGATGGATTTTCTTGTGGTGACGATTTAATGGATATGATCAAATTTGGTATGTGTTAAAGGATGAATTTGTCTCACATATGCACATGAATGGGTATGGCTGTGTAATTTGATGAATCTTGAAAATATTTATTTTAATTTCTAAAAATGATTGCATTTGTATAGTTTGAGTTGTGAAAATTCTAATTCATTCTTTTTCAAGTTTTAAAGATCAAATCCATTATTTCTTATGCAAGTTGAAATTATTCACGATATATGTCCATGGGAATTGAATTTTGGTTATTTTCTTGAATCTCTCATTACCATACATCTTTTGAAATTTGTTAAAATTTGGGATTTAGAATAGTCATTAGTGTATAAATTAGCTTGTTAGAATTTTTTTATTTTGTAGATTCCAAGTTTCCAAGTATTCAGATATTGAGAAAAAAAATGAATTGTGTTTTTCAGTCAGTCAGTCAATGAAACAGTAAAGGCCTACCTTGTGTTTTTTCACATGAATCTTCAATGATCTCCCAACATTATTGTGATCCAATTACAGAGAACCTTGGGAGTGATTCTTATGGTTCTTTTAAGAGAGGGATTTCATCTTCTCATCCTTGTGATTGCATCATACTAACACGATGGTCAACAAGCATAAATTTATAATCTCATTGAACATTGAAAGGTACACTCACCTTGGTCTAGCAGAGCTAGAAGTGTTGGGGATTTTGATCATTTTGATCAATCCAGTTCATTGGACAAGTTAGTTATAGATCCTAATCATAGAACTTGGCATATTCTTAGGGTTTTACAACCTAATGATTTGGGAGTCAACATATCCAAATCAATAAGCCACATCTCCACTTATATTCGACTATCCTATCCATAAAAGTAGGAGGGTTAGACCTCATCAAGTCCCTCATCTATGTAACTAAGAGGGCATCCTCAATCCCTCTCTAAGAACCCTCCTATGAACCACTCTCAAATAAATAGGGTTATGAGACCACCCTCGCTTACCATAGGCACTATGTTGTTCCTATGAACCTTCTTATTGTGACTGTTCCTATCCGGGAACCAATCGTCCTAGTATCTTCTATAAATAATTGACCACTTGTATTCCCCTAAGTCCATGTATTTCCTATTTTCTCTTTATTTATCTTGTAGTTCATTCTCTTGGTGACCCTCTTGTTATTCTTCCTCTCAAGGGTTACGCCCAGTTCCCTTATAAGGGCCAGTAGTTCTACTCTGACCTCTATTCATAGGAGGCATCCTTTCAAAGATAAAACAAAGGTATGATAGTGACATCATAGACATAATCACTTAATAAACCAAATGCAAGGAAGCATAATAAAAAACACAATAGCATTCAATCCATAATAAGCACATTATACCAGGGCTCCTAGTGTTTAAACTTGGGCTCTAATACAAGATGTAACGCCCCACCAAGGAACCCTTGGACTAAAACCAAATATGTACAAATAACTAGGCAATAATTTTTATTATTTTTAGGGAATATCAAATACATTAAACATACATCACGTAACTTTAAAACATAACACAACCAATAGTAATGTTAACACATCACACATACAAAGGTGAATAAACATCAAACTAGAATATCCAAGGTCAAATGAAAAATAATATATCAAATCCAAGAGAATATCATGTCAAAAGGTTACACCATAATTGGCCATACATAAACCATGGTTCAGGGTAAGATTCAACCAGGAAAAATATGAGAGATGTAAGCTCAAACATTCTAAAATCTACAAGAAATCTAACAAAAATAATTTAGTAGAAGAGAAAAAGAAGGTGCGCGCATTGATTAGATTAAACTCCAATGTACAGGTTACAATTATCTTAAATATTGATTAGAAAGAAGAGGCACCAATCTAGAGTTAGAAAATTTCAGGGTCTGAGCAACCTCAGTTTGGTGAGGAGGAGCCAGGGGACAGGAAGAGACATTGATTGAGATTCCTAGTCCCCAAATCAAGGTCTCTAAGAGTGATTAAAGGCCAAAAAAAAACCATAAGTTTAGTTTAATTAATTCTATCATAAATCCAACAAATAATACCATTATTAGCCAAGAGACTTACTATAAGTTGATGTTCATGCTAAGGCTAACTCAAGATTATATGATTCAACCTTAGAAGGTAATGTATGAACCATATGAGAGATATAAAATATTATCTTTGGTACACTATTCATTGTACTCGAGGTAAAATATTCGTAAACCTCTAACAACCAAGTTAGATCCAACCATAAAGATCGAGATTGCTACAAAAAATACTCCTAACATCAAGAGAGAATGAAAAATATAACTTACTGTTAATTAATAAAATCAAATAAAACCATATGAAATAGTCAACAAATCCTCCCTTGGCTCCTTCTTAGTGCAGTATGGACTCTCAGAATTGCTCAATTGTGACAACATGAGAATTCAAGATTGTGGTTATAAAATTATTAGAATTAAGCCTCATTATATAGAATTTTGGACTTCAATCAGAGTTGGGTGATTGAATAGATAATTAAATATATTGAATATATGACTAAGCTTGATTGAATAGATGACTAATTTGATTGATTAGAGAAGTGAGACTAGTTGATAATTTAGAGGTTGCATGACATAATAGATTGCACAATTAACTCATTTGATTGGAATTATATTGGATTGATTGGTTAGTTAACTAAATAGATTGGTCAAAAAACTGAATATATTGGTTACTTAGACTAAATTGAATGGAGAGATGGATTTTTAGCTAGTGGCAATTAGAAGAGGTGGAAGTGAGAATAATTAGCATTAAATAAATTCAAAATTTTATTTAATTGTGCATGTGAGGAATAAGTAGATAAATTAAATTTATTTATTTATTTATTTTTAGAAGAATTATCTTGCATTAGGGAAATGGAAAATTAAATAAAATGATCATTTATTTAATTTTAGAAGATGCAGTTAGGTAATTGCAATTATCACTCAATAAAAATATTTTTATCATCGATAAAAATAATGAAGAATATTTTAATCAAATAATATGATTATTTAATTAAACTAAAGAAAGGGGATTAATTAAATAATAACAACTATTTAATTATTTTCTAAAAGAATAATTACATAATCTCTAAAGAAAATTAATTAGAAACTAAATAAATAATTAATTAATTAAAACTATTCAATTATGAAATTGGAGGGAAATAGGGAATTCAAAACTTGAATATAGAAGAAAGACACAAATTAATTAAATAATAATAAAATATTTAACAAATTGAGATGAAAATTAGTTAAATTGTCACACACAGGTGTAAGGACAATTTTTAGTGTTTACATTTTTCCCCTCTTTGAGATAATGCATTTTCGAGTGTTGTTTCAAAGAACTATTCATAAACATTATGGTTCAGTATGCCCTAGTCTGATCATGGTAGCAACTAGGTAATATGATGCCCCCTCAAAAAATTGACCGAAAAATATGAAAATGAGCTCAATTTTTTGAAAAAGTGACTAGGATCGAAATGGAACTTACAGATTGGAAAAAAGGAGGCATGGAAAAAGTTATTGGCTTTGGAAGACAAAATTCTACATGACCAGTTCAAAAGGGGAGTATGCACGTCCACTGAGGAGGGATAGGGAGGGCATAAATAGGCCTTAGGAGTAATTTTCTAGGTTCATTTGCACTCTTGAGCTTTAAAAGAACTAGTGAAGAAGAAGAGGTCTCTGATAAATTTGAGGAGCGATGACAAGCTTCGAGGATGGCGTTCACATCAAAGATATGCTTAGGACATATCAGCGGCCAAAGGGCACCCCAACCCGGTGACCATAGTTCTGATTATGCATTAATTATCTCAATTTTTGCATTTTTCTACAAGTCTATTCAAGAAAATTTTCATGTGACACATGTGATAGTCGCATACACTACAAATGTGGTTTATGTGACACATTTGATTAGGAGGAAATATTTTAATTAAGTCGCATGTGTGATTCATGAGACACTAGTGTATACGACTAGACATAATCATAGGTTTTATTATGTGCATGTGTATGTAGGATCATATGCATTTGACTAAAAGAATAGATTATAATCAAGGCACATTTGCATATCCAATTCGACACAATTCCATGGTAAAAATGTAAAAATGATGAGATACATATGTATAACTCATGTAATGTATTTGTCTTATTTTTGGTAATTTTACAATTAATGAATGCATTTGGACATGTGCTAAAATATATATAGCATAAATGCATTTTCATGATATGTTTTTACATTTTGATTTATCTTGCATCTACATTTGATGATTTAGATTTGAGACTTTGTACTCATCACTTAGGAGAATCATCTCAAAACTCTGACATTTAGACATCGACTCACTCAGGAGGAGCAAGATCAAATTGATGGGATGGGACTATTACATGTGACTTTGATGCCCCAAATTAGGGAAAATAGGGAACTTATTACAACATTATGTGAGAGGTGGCATTTAGAGACCTCTTCCTTTCACTTACCGACAAGAGAGTGTAGGGTGAACTTAGAGGATGTCTATAAGATATTGAGGTTATTGATTAGAGGGGGAAAGGTTATCTATGTGCCATGGGCTAGGATTAGGTCCCTATGTGAGTTATTTGATGTCTATTAGGAAAATATAAGGATACACCATCATACGATTAGGCACAGGGAGATGGTCACAAGCTATGAGGAGTATTTTTGTTTATTATATGGATTGGTAGGGGTGTTTTAATTCCTGATAGGAGGGGAAATGGATTTCTTGTGGGGTGGGTGGAAGTTGTTTCTAGTATGTTGATAGAGAGTATTGTATATGCTTGTAGGCCTTGTATATTATCTATGCTTTATTTTGAGATGCATGACATAGCCTATAATGGTGCACAATATTTATGGTATGGGGTTACATTGCTCAAGATTTGGGCTTGGGAGCACATAGTAGTGTGTCACCCCATTTTTTTATAGACAAACACTTGACTCCAGACAACCCTGTGTATATTACTATGAGGTGGTAGCGTAGAGACAGGTCGAACGTATCAAGTATTGGAGACACAAGTTTGACATTTTGAGAGATTTTACATGGAGGCCATATGTTGGATTAACATGGGAGGGTGAAGCAAGACATTTGGATTTTTACTGACATGAAAGGTACCTTATAGGGAGGACTACCTAGTCCCAGAGGATTATAGAGATACATCTTCCAGATAGGGTTTTTCATCAATTTAGTGAGATGCAGGATGTGCCTACTTGATCTACATAGTTTTCCCTTTGTAACAGGGATGTCAGAGGATGGGGATCAATTATTCCCATGGCTACAACAGTGAATCATTTTTAGGTATTGACACCTCTAATATGAGCTTAGGGATATCAAGTGGTGGATGTAGGCATGATGTCTAAATTTGACACATAGTGGGAAAAATGAATCATTTTTAGGTATTGACACCTCTAATATGAGCTTGGGGATCTCAAGTGGTGGATGTAGGCACAATGTCTAAATTTGATGCAGGGTGGGCACAACACTAGTTAGTTCCTTATACAAATCTTGTTGTTCATGTGCCAATTGATATGGCTTACAGGATCAGACAACTATACAAGAGACTTGGAATACAGGGACAAATAGGTGGCATAGATGGAATGGATGGTGGTAGAGGAGGGAGAGATGGAGGGAGAGGACCAGGAGATGGAGGTAGAGGAAGAGATGGAGGGAGATTCCATGTTGGGAGAGATGAAGGGATGGATGGGGGAGATGGTTGAGATGATGGAGGATATGGTAGGGGAGGAGGGGTGGTAGTAGTAGGTTCCCTACTGATTGCACAGGTATGGACATCGAAGAAGAGGATATCGGGGGAGAGGGCATGGGAGAAGAGGACCTGATGGAGAAGGTGGAGGTTGATCTAAAAGGATCTAGTGAGAAGAAGGGGACTAACACTGAGAGAACTAATAAGACCTGTATACACCTCAAAATGTTCAAAGAAAAAATCAATTAAATATAAGCTATTTTGGATTAATTAAAATCAATAAATCAATTAACATGGATAAATTATTTAATTCTTTTGAATTAACTAAATCATAATATCTCTCACCCATGACTACAAGACAAAAATTCAATCAACCAATAGGAAAACAGAAAATAGAGCACATGGATTATAAAAACACTTTGCTATCTTGACCATTCAAACTTGGAAATCAATCTTTTCCATTCAAAGGGGACACATAATTAACCCTTAGCCTCAACCATGCCTTGACTATGGTTATCTAAAATCACCCCCTACACCTTGGGAAATCCTACAAATAGTAAGCATTCTTAGTGCATATCATCTATTTCCATCAAAGAATCCACATAATGCTAGTTTGTGCATCGATCATCCATTCACCTTCATGTAGAGCAAGTGAATAATTCTCAATTGTGTATCCACGATCATCAAATAAAAGGCATAGCACTAGTTTGCATCTAGTTTATTCATTCAAGCATTATTAGAATAGATAATTGCACATTAATCTAGTTGTTTAAATCATTTAGGATAGAATTTTACATCAATTCTACATCATAGATCATAGCTTTATATTATCATCTTATAGGTTGTCATTAGAGGATCATAATGCAACTGAAGATTTTATGAAGGTTTGTGACACATGAAACACACACACACACACACACACACACACACAAATGACACCCACCATAGGGCCCACACCCTACGTTCTAAAATTATTTTTTGAATAATTGATAGTGTAGATTCACATTTGAGTGGAATAATTTCACATTTGAGCAGAAGAAGTTTGCATTTGAGAAAAATAAGTTTGTATTTGGTCTCTAAAGTATCTCATATGGTCTCTAAAAGTTCACATTTGGTATCCAAAATTTTGCATTTTATCTTTGAAGTAATCATATGATCTCTGAAGTATCTCATCCAGTATCTGAAGTATCTCATATGGTCTCTAAAAATTTGCATATGATCTTTGAAAGCTAGAATTTGATCTTTTCACCAATTCCTTATCCACTAATAAGGAAACGGTCCACAAAATATCAATCCTTTCATATTCATAATTCTATAACATATTTTTCACCATATTACAATCAACATGCTTAGATTCTATCAGAGAAAGAACATATTTCTCTACTTCCATCCCTTCTGCTACACTCTTCCTCAACTTCATCTTCTTCATCATATTCTAAAATGGTAACTATTTATTTTCCTCTATCACATGTCTTCCTTTTCTTTGGTTTAGGAGATGAACCACTACCAACTTCTTCAAGTCTCTTATGACTAGAGGAGGATCCTGTTAGACCTGTTTCAAAAAAATTCTAGGTTCTTGCCTTTGCTCCTGTTTCTGCAATTGTTCTAGGTCCCAGCCCTTAGGGTTTTGTCTTCACCATGCAATTATGTCTTAAACCCTAAACCCTCATGATGCTTTTCTAATTTGTAGTTACTTTTTTAACTTAAATATATGTCTTTAAGTCATGTGTCTTATGTCTCGATGCAACCATCTTCATTTCCCTAAGACTTGTCATGATCTTGTTTTAATTTTTCCTACTTTTCCTATATCCCAACATGTTTTATCTTTACTTGGCCAAGGAATATTCTTTATCTGGCACTTATTTTTATCTCTCAATCTCCAAATGATATGGAATATGCTCTTTTCATTCAGAGATTGTGTGCAGGTCATAGATCTCGATCTTGATCGTGTGGTTGGCACTACATCGCTAGACGAAGTCAAAGTCAACTCTTTTATTGGGAGATTTAGTGTAGACCATTGATCATGATCTAATCCTATGGATGGCACCAAGTCTCAGTAATGTAACCCTGGTCAAGCAAAGAATTGGGAGATTTAGAGATACCTTTATCTCTAAATCTCGTTATTTAATCATGGTCGAGGAAGTGGTATATTTTCTCTTTGGTCGCAAGATCTATGAATGAACCTGAGGTCAAGTTAATTATTCTAAGATTACGTGTAGGTTGTCGATCTTGTGTTGATCTTGTCTTGATCGTGTGGTCTGTGCTCAATCTTCAGATAGACCTTGGGGTTAAGAAATGTTTCAGCAACTTGGCGTGACCTTTATCTCCAAATCTCCAGATAAAATCATGGTTAAGTCAAGGTTTGGTTAGGTTTATTTAGTGACTCAGAGATAAGATTGCTAGCGCGTAATCTCCAGATTTGACCCAAGTTAATGTTAACTTGTCATGGTCATGATTTTCCTTCTGTCGCTGAATCTCTAGATTGATGCTTGACTCAAGTAAAGTTAAGGTGGGCCAGATGAATTTAAATTAGAACCGTAGATGATGAGATAGATCAGAGGGCTAGCACTAGATCTCATGAGGGAACTAGAGTTAGCAAAATTATTCAGTGATTCAAAGATATAGTTATCTCTGAATCTCTAGATTTGATCGTGGTAAAAAAAGTTACTTAGCGTTAGGGGTGGAGTTTGCAAAGATAGGATCTGGGTTGTTGATCAAGTTAGTGATCTTGTCGATGGCGTTGAATCTCTAGATGATGGTCAAAGTATTATTTTCTTTCAGATATCTAGCATGGACCATTGATACAGTTTTGATCTTGTGGCCTACACATGATCTCTAGATCTAACCATGAGTCAATAAATTATTCAACGACTTAGAGATTGCCTTATCTTTGAATCTCTAGATCTAATCATAGTTAATCTAGGTCAGGTCAGGTTTATTGTGAGATTCAAAGGTAAAGGGAAATGACCTGCTCTAAGTCAAAGGCTAGTTAAGTGGCAAAGGATAGATGGATGATTGATCTGATGGCTGCCTGTGTGTGTATTTATTGTACCTACAAGCTGCAACACAACACTTCAATATGTCATTAGATTAGTGATAAAACATGAAATATTAGAGTAAAAATACATATAAATCACTAAAAGTGACATATTGCTTCCAGCTAATCATAATTTCCCTCATATTATGCCTAAATCAGTGACATATACAAGCTTAGAATGGAAGGTTTAAGTAGAATGCAAGATAAATGTAAATGCAAAGTTCATTTTAGTACTTTGAATGAAAGATTATGAAATTTATAAGAATGTTGAGCTAAAATGCATTTAGATTCTAAGAAATTAGAGAAGCATAAGATTGCAAATGAAATTCTAAGAATTAGGGGCCCATTGAGCTCAAAAATTATTCCTTTTATAGAAGAATTTGAAGAATAAGAGGTCAAGATTGATTTGTGAAGAGAGGTGGAGATTGAATCTTTGGTGATCCATGTGAGGTGATCCAAGTGATTTAACTCTCATTGGCTAATGGATTGAGTTTCCATTTTGCAAGTGAGGGGTTGTAATTAGGAGATTTATTTAATTCCTTTTAATTAATTAATTTAGCCATGTATTTAATCCTTTTGATTTGATTAAATGGGCCATTCTAATCAATGTGAGTTAGTGATGAGATCACTTTGAATTTAGGATATTAAATTGATTTTAATGAACTATGTTAATTAATTAAGTAATTGTCCTGACATAATTAGGGGTATGTTCACAGTTAGGGAAAATAGGGTCTCTAGTTAGATTACACCAAATTAGGGTGGTTACATTTTCCCCTCTTTGAAATGATGTGTGAGAAGCACATTGATTCAAAAAAATTATGATGTTGACTTCAGAAAGTTTGAGAATTCTGCACTTGATTGAATGAAATGTTTGATAAGATCAGTCTCGCACTTGATTGAACTAAAATTTATAGTATTGACTTTGAACTTGATTGAAGAAAAGTCAATAAACAAAGATCTAAACATATTAATTCTGAACTTGATCGAACAAGAATTGATAATATTGACTCCAAACTTGATCGAACGAAGGTCAGTACAAAGCTGCTAGGACCTGTGAGGTATCAATTCTAAACTTGATCGAATGAGAATTGATAATACTGACTCCAAACTTGATCAAACGAAGGTCAGTATGAAGCTATTGAGAGCTTAATAAAGATATGAGAATATGTACACATAGATATCCAAATTGTTTAGCACCGAAGCATTCTATCCAACAGTCCCCACTTGATCGAAGAAAATTGCCATGCCCCTAGTCTTTTAATGATGAAGTCATTTTGTTACTTTTTGAGCAAGGATTTGATTGATTTTAAGCGTGATCATGCCCCCTCGGGAATGAAATTGAAGGATAAAGAATAAAATCCCTCTGTATAATGTGTTGATGACAATTATTCAATTGTGTATTGTCATTGATGTTTACACAAGTATAGTAATTTTTACATGAATGTCTAATCCTATCCCAGCACAGTCAGTGTCTCTCAAGCTCTTTGAGGTATTGAAGATGACTAAAGTGATTTTTAGTTCTAACCGAGCTCACTCGGGCATTACAGTGTTGGTCGGGTGTTGAAGGATTTCAGTGTTGACCAAGCAAAATAGTTAGTGTCATCCAACTAACAGTGGTTTACATTTTATGGATAATTAGTTATATGCAGCCAAAAAACATGAGTTTTACTATTTATTTGGAAGGATATCAAGGTCGACTTGACAAGGCTTATGATATATAT